>JAODAL010066302.1:0-17825 GCA_025379985.1 Phyllomedusa bahiana | reverse complement strand
CAACGACGCACCTTAGCACGAAAAGTAACTGTATGTTGCATTGTATTACCATTAGTAGGGAAACTGTCTAGGTGTTTTCTTTGTTGCCAAAAACAATCAGGACTCCCCCTTACACTGCTTAAAGAAATGAAGGGGAACTTTGAGGGTTTGCTATGGGAACAAAGAAAACACCAGAAAAAATTTTTTTTTTATAAATGCCCCCCCTATATGGTCACAGTAGGGGGGAAATTTGGTGTTATTGTGATGGAAAATTCGTAACAGATTGGGGCATTTTTCTGCATCTTTGGGGAGTTATGTGGTGATGATTTGGCCATATTACTTGGCTTGTATATTTAGGTTATATGGTAATACGGAAATTAGTATTTTGGTTTGGCAGTAACTTTTTAAGTAATTTTTAGTCACAAATGGTATACATGGCGGTATGGTTTTGGGGTTATTTTTGATTACAACACTGTAGGTATTAGACCATTTTAATGGTATGACAGTGGCGGTATTTTTTGGGTTTTTGATTTTGTCGGGTTATATTGGACGGGGTAAATGGTTTGGCAGTAAACATAATGGGACACACGTTGACCCTGCGTGCTTTTTGCGGGGCATTGAATCTTCAACGCAATTACGTAGATAAACTGTCGTTGAAAAAGGGGAACAGAACAAAATCCAAATACAATGGCGCTTTTGCGTTTTTTTTTCTTGGGGTTTGGGTTTTGGGTTTGCGGGCTTTGGTTTTGAAGGCAGAGCAATTGGGTTGACGGGGCGAGAGCTGAAAGGGGCAGGATTGATGGGGGGCCCAGATGCTTTAGCTGTATGGGGCCCTGAATTTTCTGATGGCAGCCCTGCTCACTAGGTCAGCAGCGGTAACAGTCAGTACGTGCAGCGCTTTGGTGGTAAAATCACCTACTCGGCTGTGTGCCAATTTTTTTTTCTAAACACCGAGGAGTGACAGGCTAAATGTCAACTGGGCCAAAAGTAAAGCGTAGCAGGGACCTCATTTGGACCACGTCCCATGAGTGTCCCCATAAGTTTTCAGAGGGGGGTGGCCAAACCTGTCCCAAACTGTAACACCCAGTGGCCGCCCCCATTCCAGGCAGTATTTTCACCACCTTTCCCCGAATACAACCCCGTCAAAAATCACTCCCGGTCCAGATACCCCGCCCCCGCACTCATGTGCCAGCAGTCGTTCACCAGCTTGCCAAGAACAGCAGTATGGTTAGCCATCCAAGTGCAAAAGCGACCGTCTCCTGTCCAATTGGGGGAACTGGTCCCTCCCTTTTCAAGTGGTGGACTTGCCCCATTCAAAGAAGGGCCGGGAAAAATTTGGCTTCATTTCAGCATTGAAACGACAGGGGTAGGGGTTTCCTCGGACCACCGCATGCGGTGGGTACGGCCACCCCAGCGAGCGGGGGGTCTAAGTAGGTCCCTTTTTCACCAACCCTTTCCAAGGCAGGATGGACTTTGGGGCGGAGTCCTACCGGGGTCGCTACCCTGGTGCGACTTGCTTGCGGTGGCAAAAAGGGATATTTGGGGTACAGATTTGCAGGCGGTCGTAGTCAAAGGAGGCCAACGGGTCGGGGCAGGCGGCGGAGATTCGGGGGTCAGGTAATGTACAAAAGGGTGGGTACTGGGCAGACAAGAACGATGAACAGATGGAAATTGATGACGGGAAAAAATATATTCCAGGGGGAAATTTAGAACGGGGGGAATTTGATAACAGGAAAAAATATTAACAGGGGGAAATTATTGAACGGGGGGAAAATTGAAACGGAAAAAGGGGGGGCCCCCTTTTTTTCCCCCGTTAGCAGGGGGGGCCCCCCTTTTTCCCTTTTTAAAAACAGGGGGGGGGGCCCCCCCTTTTTTCCCCCGTTAGCAGGGGGGGCCCCCCCTTTTTCACCGTTAACGGGGGAAGGGCCCCCCTTTTACAATTTTAACGGAGGGCCCCCTTTTTCCCCCTTTTAAAACGGGGGAGGCACCCCCTTTTTCCATTTTTAACGGGGGAGGGCCTCCCCTTTTTTTCCACCTTAACGGGGACCCCCCCCTTTTTCCCCCTTTTAAAAGGGGGGGGGGCCCTCCCCTTTTTCCACCTTTAACAGGGAAAGGGGCCCTCCCTTTTTCCACCTTTACAGGGGGGGGGGCCCCCCCCTTTTTTTCCACCTTTAACAGGGGAGGGCCTCCCTTTTTCCCCCTTTTAACAGGGGGGCCCTCCCCTTTTTCCCCTTTAAACAGGGGGGGGGGCCCCCCTTTTTCCCCAAAAACAGGGGAGGGCCCCCCTTTGTTCATATAAAGCCAGTTTTGCAGCTGTCTTTTTTTTTTTTTCTGCCCCATTCCAGTATTTTTCTGAATTCCCGCAACAAGGGGCACAAAAATCAAAATAAGCACCTAAAACTTCCTGTAGTTAATAGCTCCTTCGTTAATTCCATACGCTGCATTTGAACAAACTGGTGTGAATGCAAAACTTTTAAAACCCATCTGTTTATACTTCATAGTTTTTTGATTGTCACTGCTGTCCTCCTAAACGGTTGGTAGCAGGGGGCTACCGCCGCAAAAAAAAACCTTCCCCATGCCCTCTTCACATCAAACGAAGAACAGGGGGTATTTGGGCCCCATTTCTTCGTGCCCAACAGCTGCTGACTGCCCTCCTCAAATTTTTCACCCACGTATAGTGGCGCGACCCCGACCACAATAGATCTTTACGAGGGAACCGGTGGGGACTGGGCGGGTTAGGGTAGGTAGGGCCCCTGACCCTCCCGGGCCATGCCAACTAAGGGTTTGTCTGACATTCCCACCGACCTAGGCTGGGGTTTTTCAGATTTCATCTGGGAGGAAGTGGATGACCTAGTCAACCAATCAAGAACCCCTTGGGTTCGAACAACACATGGCCGCTAATGACGCGGGAGTTTTGGGCCTCACCGAGTGACCCCTGCTCGACTTCCCTTTCTGTGCGCGACCTTGGGGGCCCGCTCCAGGGAAAGTTTGTGCCACGCCACTCGCAGGTGAAGGCCCCCCACCCTCTTTGACTACGTTTGTTCTAAAATGTACAGACACTGTTGATGAAGATTCGAATTAAATACACACCCTGTTTTTCTCCAATGAAACCCATAACAAGCTTGGTAACCCTTTTAAAAAATTGCGCTCCACAAATGGCCAGGAAAAATGTACTTGTATATGCTGTTTAAAAACACTGTGTATTTTACGGAATATAAAAGCACAAACAGGCTTAATTAACCTTCGGTTATGAATTATGCTACAGGCAAAATGTCTTCTTTGGCCTTAAAAAAGAACGTTTCTTTTAGTGACCACAACAGCAGAACAACGCTTAATTAACCCCTGGATGAAATTGCGCAAAAGAAATATGCTGCCAAAAATTACCAGCTTTGTAGCGTGTTAAAATGGCGTGTATTTTACGGTACAGTACAACAGAAAAACTTATAATTAACCTTCGGTTATGAATTATGCTACAGGCAAAATGTCTTCTTTGGCGATTAAAAAGAACGTTTCTTTTAGTAACCACAACAGCAGAACAACGCTTAATTAACCCCTGGATGTAAATTGCGCAAAATAAATATGCTGCCAACAATTACCAGCTTTGTAGCTTGTTAAAATGGCGTGTATTTTACGGTACAGAACAACAGAAAAACTTGTAATTAACCATTGGTTATGAATTATGCTACAGGCAAAAATGTCTTCTTTGGCGGTGAAAAAGAACATTTCTTTTAGTGACCACAACAGCAGAACAACGCTTAATTGACCACTGGATGTAAATAGCGCGAAAGAAATGAGCAACCAAAAATTAAGTGGTATTTGGATTGTAAAAATGCTGTTTCTTTAAATGAATACAACAGGAACAGGCTTAGATAACCCTTGGATATTCAATGTGCTGTGAGCAGATAGCATTAAAATGTATATGCAGCTGCATTGGACGCACACTGGACTTCAGTTCCAATACCCCACAAAATCAGAATTAGAACATAAGAGAAGCAGTCTCTGAGACAAGCTGTGACACCCCCCAAAAATCGCTGTATAAAAGTGAGTTCTTTAGCATGAGATATCACAAGTAGCTGCGGCAGCACCTTCCCTACTCAGTACAGTGAAAGCGGCATGAGCTCCCAGCGTCGCGCCCTGACTTATATTGTGCGGTGACGTCACAGAATCCTGCTGGTCTCTGATTGGCTTAATCTCTGCACATGTCATGTAGGCTACGCCCTTCTTCCTCCCAGACGCCTTTGCCCCATGTAACGACATGTGCTCGCAGCCATTTTATCAATTAAAAGCACACTTCGTTCCCGCAAATTTCCCCAAACTTCGACTTCGTTCAGAATCGAAGTTTTCCTGAAATTCTAAACGAATTCCACTTTGTTAGAATCAATTCGTCCATCTCTAGTAGCCATGATGCAGATTTGTGCCAATGAACTAGCCCAATCTTTGTCCAAATCGTGAGTAAACTTCAGACTTCTGCCACATATTCCATAGTGGATTTTTACAAAAGAAAAAAACTGTTGCGTGAGCGTAGCCTTAGCTTACACAGGCATCTACAGTATGTATAGTAACAGCAAACAACACAGCAGGTAAGGTTAGGTTCCAGCATAATGCAAAGTGCACATAGAAAACACCTCTTTATAAAACAAGTCTCATCTATTTAATGGGTTTGGAAGTGATGATTTTAATTTTTGCAATTAATGTGTCGGTTACATATATTCCTACATCACTTAAAATGTTATGGCTTCCAGGGTGATTGCTGAAATGTTGAAGTAACAGCTTTACCATCTGGGAGCAATGCTCATTCTCTATGTTCTTAAGAAGATGTGGGTTTGAGTTTGTTTTTTAGATGTTGGAACCAGTTGTAATAACCTGCAAGCCAAGACTGCTTATTGTGATACAGACTACTTAGAACAAATTGCAAAAGAGCAAAGAATAAGCAGTAGCCTTGACAACCAAAATTTTTATGCTAGATTATATTAACTGAGGAAAGAGAAAAATTTGATAAAAAAAAAAAAAATAAGCAGCTGCTTTTGTTTTATAGTAGGAAGCAAATGTATGAATGTCAAGCTAAGGTCTCAAAGGAAAACTGTTAACACGATGCCTCATAAGGAGATGTTTGATTTGAATACAATGTACATTTCCCCTAAAGGGGGATTTTGAGTAGCATTCTATGGATTTGTATCCACCTTCTTTTAGCAGAAAATGCCTGCTGGGCTTTACCTTAATAAATTAATTTTGTGGAATCTTTAATACTAACAAGTCTATAAGTATATCATCAATTTTGAAGGCATGCTAATTACATTAGACTACTGATGACTTAGACCTAATAACAGGCAAATCTATGTGTATATATAGATGTAAATAATGAGAACTTCCCTCCATTCTTCATTATGCCCTGAACAAAAATTAGTTCATTAGTATAATTAGCAATATTTATTGTTTAAAATAATTGTTTATTTTTTATTTTTTTACCCACAAGCAATTGGTCAAGCTAAATAGTAATTAAACTTTATATAAACCATGACTTATTAGAGGTTTTTTTTTTTGTACATAAAAATTAAAACATTAAGCAGTATGTAAAGTTAATCACCCGTGGGCAATAAGTCTTTCAATCTAATTAGTTGGTGCCGTTTGAGTCGAAAGATAAACATACAATTCACTGTATTAATGGACAATAGTTTTGTGTTGTTTCTACTGTTTGTGAATTCTAGTTTAAAAACTGCAAAAATCCATAATATATACAATTTAAAATAAAATATGTTTTTATGAACCGGATTCAATAATTATGACCAAACCCCCCCCCCCCCCCCAAAAAAAAAAAAAAAAAAGAGCAAAAGGAACACATAACTTAGAAATACCATAATACATTGCCAGCACTTAGTATTCTCAAAATGGACCAAGTGAGCAGATACCTATAGTGCTATATCTCGATTATAGCATAGTTCTTCAGATTTTCAAATGGACACATTTTCTTCTACAAGGAAGGAAAGTAATTAAATTAAGAAAACATTATCTGGCAATATCTGTCAACTTAAAAACAGCTCCACCGTATGCATTGAAAACAAGTTCCCTGTATCCATACACAGTATATACATAATGGACTCACTTTTGTGGCCAGCAGTTTAGACATTGATGGCTGTGTGTTGAGTTATTTTGAGGGCACATCAAATTTACACTGTTATACAAGCTGTACACTGATTACTTCACATTTTGTCATAGTATCAGATCTTCAGTATTGTCCCATGGAACAACAGCTATCAAGATTCTTGCTAATACATGACAATAGGCCATCAAAGCAGTCTATTAGTAGAGTTTTTCCTAATATTATTTATGATATAAAGCCTAAGGCCTCATGCACCGGGGCATATAATGGTTTTGTGCATTCTGCGAGTTACACTAAGCAGTTACATGCACCCATAAAAATTTTATGGGAAGCCTTCCCGGGACATTTCCCTTTTTTGGAAATGTGAAATAAAAGCAGGTATTTTATTGAAGAATATATAAAACATATAGCACATGCTTATCAATCCCCTGGGAAAACCCGGGAAGATCCGGGAAAAAAAGGGGTGGATTTTCCCCTACGGGGGGGCCAAGAAGAAGTTTTCCATGCCCTTCAGGTATCGTTCGGTACAGCCCCTCAGATATGTGGGGGGCCCTCAGAAGGGGGACCCGGCCCCCACCTTTTCCCCCATTTGGAAAGGTTGCTTTGGCTGGGGTTGGAGGTTACCCATTCATCCAAGGCTTTTTTTAATCCACAAAAATCCCCACTTTTTGGGGGAAAAGGGGCTTTCTTTTCCCAATGGGCCCTTTTTGGGAAAATAAAGTGGCGCCCCTATCTCAAAAATTTCCCTAAATCTTTGGCACTGCCCCCTGACCCCCATAATGCCTTGCCCTTTTTCCCCCCCCTCCAAATTTGGGGTGGAAAAAAGGGGGGGAAAATTTTTTTTTTATCTCCCCTACAGTATTTAACTACCAGGGGCCCCAACAACTTGTACACTTTTCCCTTTCAACTTTAAATTTGGAATTGGCAGAATAGTTTTTAAACTCCAGTTTCCCCTATTACACCGTTTCCCTTTTGCGGGGCGTTTGGGATTAAAAAAAGGGTGGCCTTTTGGAGCCTTTTTTTTTCGGCTCCCAGCCCATTTTTTAAAGCGTTCGGAACCCAAAAATTTCCCTTTTTGAAAGGGGAAAGTTTTTGGGGGAAAAAAAAAGGAGGGGGGACCCCCCCCCAGGGCCCAACCCTGCCTAGATACTGGGCTTGCCTTAACTCCTTCACACAGAAGGATGTGCTAGCTCTTCCTAAGCTATTGATTTAAAAACCCCGGTTTTGGAAAACAAAAAAGGGAATTGTTCAAAACGATCATGCCAACTCCTTTTTACGGGAAACACCCAAACCCCAAATTTCACATTTAAACTTCCCGTGCCATAGGCAATGAGTGGCATTTATTCAACCCGCCAATGGTTAGCCCCTTAACTGCCGCAGCCAATCACTGCCACCGCCCCAAAAGGGAGGGGGCCTGAGAAGGGGGCCCCCCTCTATAAACCAACGGACCCCAAACCGGGCCTTGACCCTGGGCCTTCTGTGGTTTTTCCCCGGAAAAAAGCCCAGTTTTTCTAACAAGACCTCCCCGAGGCTTTTCCTAAAAATTTCCCCCACCTGGAAACTTACCATGGTGATAACAGTTCATCCTTTACAGGGGCAGTCCCCAAATTTTTGTAGTGCCCCTGGTGGGTCCCAAAAGGCAATTTATGATCACTGAAGTAAAAGTCCCTGTCCCTGGGGGATGATTTGAAAATAGAAAACAAAAAAAAAAAAGGATAAAAAAAAAAATAAAACGTTAAGCACAAAAACACAAAATAAAAATAAGAAAAAAAGACACAAAAGGGAACCCTTTTCCCCCCTTAAAAAAATTTAATCACCCCCCCCCAAAAATAAAAAAAAAAAATAGGGGTAAAACTTCCCGAATATACTCGAGTAAAAAGCCCACCCGAGTATAACCCCGAGGCACCTACTTTTCCCCAAAAAAAAAACCGGGGAAATTTATTGACTTTAGTAAAAGCCAAAGGGTTTTTTAAAACCGCGGGGCAAATGGTAAATTTTTAAAAATAAAAAATAGAAAAAACCAATAAAATTAAAATAGGCATTTAAATGCCCCCTTTAGAGGTTTAAATAGGCAGGGGAAAAGGGAAAGTTTAATGTCCCCCAAAGGGCCAAGATATAGGCTGGAAATGGGGAAAATTTTTAATTTTCCCCAAAGGCAGGTTATAGGCAGGAAATTTGTTAAAAGGGCATAATAGGAAGCTAAATGCCCCCAAAAGGCAGGTATGGGCCCATAATTGCCCCCATAGCCAAATTTTAATGGGGCGGGTATAGGTTCCAACTATTCCAGTTAATAGGAAAGGTTTTTAAGGCCCCCCCAAAATGCAGGTTTTAAAAGGGAAAGGTAAAGGTCGTTAAAAAGGCAGGAAATAGTCCCCCTACCCGGGGTTTAGGGGGAAGCTTTTGGTCCCCCTAGGAAATTTTATAGGCGGGTTATAGGTCTTTAATAGGCATATAGTCCCCTTAGGCAGGAAAAGGGAAAACCCCAATAGGTTTAGGCAGGGATAGTCCCCCTATTTTGGTTATAGGGGCGGGTTTATAGCCCCCCTAGGTATTTTTAAAAGGGAAAGGGGAGAAGTCCCCTTGAGGTGGGTTATGGCAGGTATAGTCCCCTGGTGGGTTTTATGGGGCGGGAAATGTCCCCTAGGAAAGGTTTAAGGCGGGTTATGGGGTAGGTATAGGTCATTATACCCCAAAAAATTGGCCCCCCACTACCCGGCTTAGAGGTATAGGCAGGCAAAGGCAGCGTTTTAAAACAAGGAAAAACACCACTTACCTTGACTCCCCGCTTCTCGTCTCCCTGGGTTTTCCCGGCCTTCCCCCGCTTTGTTTTTGGGGGTCTCTGGGGCACAGGCGGGAAAGGGTCTGGGGGCCCCCCGGGGAAAAGGCCCAAAATGGGGGCCCCCCCCGACCCCCCCCCCCCCCCCCCCCCCCCCACCCCATGCTCTCTGCTCCGCGGGGTTATCTGTTAAACTTTGGTATGCGCCCCCGGGAGGAGCCCGAAATAAAAGTGAAAGGGGAAAACCGGACAGCGCGAGGGGGGGGCCCATCGCATGCCCGAACCCTGCGGGGGGTACCCCGGCGTTAAGTTATATACGCTCCCCTGGGGGAAAGGCCGCTTTAAAAAATTGAAGCGCCCCCCTGTGGGGCCCCCGGGGGCCATCGCAGCCCCCGAACAGCGCCAACAGTGACTGGTAAAACCCCAGGGGGGTTTTTTTCAGCACTTTTTTTGGTGGCGAAAAAACTCGCTTAAATTTTTGGGAATATTTTGGTTTATATTGTATTGTGACATCCATTTGATCTGCCAAATAGTTTCTGTCCACATTGTTTTTACCCGTCCCTTTAAAACGAGGGTTAAAAAAAAAAATTTTTCACCCCCCCCACAGCATATAAAATGAATAAAAAACAACCCAAAAAAGTCTTTTAAAACCCAAACGGGGATTAAAATTTGAAACGTCATTTCATTCCACAAAAAAACCCCTTTTAAAAAAGCATGTTTTACAAAAAAATTTAAAAAACATTAGGGGCAGAGATGGGGAATTTCCCTAAAAAAATTAAATTCGGTGACTTCGCCTTTTTTTCCGAAAAAAAATTGTTTGGGTTTTACAAATTTTGTTTCCGGGATGAACCCGGGGTTAAAAAAAAAACAGCTTTTTCCCAGGCTGAAACAAGCCCCTGCGGGTGCTGTAGAAATGTTTGTGCCATGTTTAAAAAATGAAAGAGGGGGGGATTGGTTTGGGTTTTTCAACAAGTTTGGGGTTTTTTAGGGACACGCACATGGACGGGCCGCCGCTCTTAGAACGCTTCATTTAAAAAATTTCCCCCTGGGCACTTAAGGAGAAAAACCCTGACCAAAAAAATTGAAGGGGGGAATGTAGCCTAAATAAATCAGGGGCAGCGAAAGCAAAAAAAAAAACCAAGTGGGAGTTTCAGGTGGCAACATCAGTGACAGATTTTGGGGAAAGGGGTGACGGCGGGCAGCCACAGCACCATGGGGTCAAGAGAGGCACAAGGGACATTCTGGGGGTGGGCAAAAAACGGGAGTAGGCCCACAAAGGGCCCCATGCCCAAAATTTTGTGGACTTTTCCCCGGAAAGGCACCCAGAAATTGAGGTCGGGACAGTGGCACAATGACTTTCTGGAGGTGGAAAAAACAGGAGTAGGCCTCAGAGTGGCACAATAACAGTGTGGAGGTCACGGCAGCAGCAGCATGAGGACAGACAGTGGCACAATGACATTCTGGAGGTGGCAAAAACAGGAGTATTCCATAGAGTGGCACAATGACAGAAAGTGGAGGTGACGGCGGCAGGAGCAACAGCATGAGGTCAGAGAGTGGCACAATGACACAGTGAGGAGGTGACCGCAGCAGCAGCAGCATGAGGTCAGAGAGTGGCACAATGACACAGTGTGGATGTCACGGCTCCAGCAACAGCAGCAGCAGCATGAGGTCATAGAGTGGCACACTAACCGAGTGTGGAGGTGGGTGGCAATACCAGTCCCTGGTAAAAATGGTTGGTGGCAGATGGAGAAACTGGCAGCAGATGTGTGGCATCAGGCGGGTGGCGGCAAAAGAATAGTGGCTGAGGCAGGTAGTTTGAACCCAGACTCATTTCTCACAGTTTGGGTGAGGAGTCATGGCTGATGTAGTCTGACGCCTAAGGCATTGGTGTGTGGAAATCCTGGCCAATCCACGTCTGATTCATCTTAAAAAGGTCAGTCGTTCCACATTTCCCATGGACAAGCGGGTTCTCCTTGGGGTAACGATGGCCCCCGCTGCACTGAACACCCGCTCTGATGCCACACTACTGGCTGGGCAGGACAGCTTCTCCACTGCAAACTTGGCAAGTTGCGGCCACACATCCATTTTGGCTGCCCAGTAGTCCAGCGGATCTTCTAACTGGGGTGGCAGAGTGCTGTCCAAGTAGGCCACCACCTGTTGGTTCAGGGTCTGCTCCAGGTCCTGCTGCTGCTGACGACTGCCCTCCTCACTAGGTGGGTGAGGGAAGCTGCTCATCAGTGACTCCAGACTTAGGTTGCTGCTGATGGAGCTGGTGCTGCTCCTACCCCCCCACCTGCCCCCAGCAGCCGCGGCAGTAGTACGTGAGCGCTGAAGAACCCCCCCGTCACACCCGCCAGAGGACGGATGAAGCCGCACATCTGCAGCCGCCAACTGACTACCGTGGATTTCCCTATAGTATTTGAGTTTGTCCTCCCTCTCAATAGCTGGTAAAAAGGCTCCCTTTTTTGGCGGTAGCGAGGGTCCAATAGGGTGGGAGCCAGAAGTCATCCCTCTGCCGGATGCTGACTATTCGCTGTCACTAGCCAGGCAAATCGCATGCTGGGGGCCATCTGCACAATTTGACTCCAAGGGGCTCCCTGCCTCCATCTCCACTGTATACTGCCACGGTGCTTGTGGGTCATCTGCCTCATCTTCCTCATCTCCATCTACCTCATCCAGCTGCTTCTGCTCCTCCTCTCTTGTCACCTGAGAAAAAAAAATCCACTCATTTCACCAGACAATGCTTCTGCTCCAATGTCCTCCTCCTCCATTTCAGTCCCCACAGGACTCATGGGGCCACGAGATTGTAGTCGCCACTTTTTCCAGCCCCCCTGCCCAGACAGATTTTCAGCATCTGTTCCAGGACATGAAGCAGTGGAATGACATTATTCATCCCGTAGTCCTGGCGACTGACAAATAACGTCGCCTCCTTGAATGGCCTCAACAAACGGCAGGTTTCACGCATGAGCTGCCACTGGCTGACATCAAAGTTAAAACAGGGGAGTACTCCTGTCCCCTGGATCATCAAAAAATCGTAAATGGCCCTTTCTCTGTTCATACAGTCGGTCCAACATGTGCAGGCTGAAATTCCAACGGGTGGAAACATTGCATATCAGAGTGTATTGGGGGTGGCCGTTCTGCCGCTGCAACTTGAAGAGGGTGTTCCTGGCTTTGTAGGAACGGATTAGGTGCATGCACAGTTTCCTGGCCATTTTCAGAATCTTCTGAAGATCGGTGGAAGACTTCAGGAACCTTTTCACAACCAGATTTAACACAAAGCGCCATGCAGGGCGCATGGACCAACCCTCCTCGGTGCAGCGGGACACCATGTTATTCCCATTGTCCGTCACCATGTTCCGATTTGCAGTTGGTGCAAGAGAAGCCACACATCAATTTCTTGCTGCATACGCGGCGCAGTTCCCCCCTGTGTGACTTCGTTCGCTGAGGCAAGCCAGGTGGGAAAATGCGTTAAAACCGCTGTGCCCTACACATGTGGTATGATGGAGCAGTACTTGTGGAGGCTGAGATGGGGTGGTGGTGGAGGAGGAGGAGGCGGACATTGGCGCAGGAGCCGCGTTTGACAACGTGGAGGAGAAAGTGGCGTCTCCTGTCCAAGTTTTTTGGTGTGGGCCCGGGCCGAAGCACATTCACCCAGTGGGCCATAAAGGACATGTACTGGCCCTGACCGTAGTTACAGCTCCTAGACTTCCCCGCTGCTGTGCACCTTGGAACAAACCGATAATCTCCAGGACTGGCAAACATTCTGTAATACATATTTATGAAGTGCTGGTTATGCCTATTTTGAAAAGAAATTACGGCTTTGAACTCTCCATCTCGGCTCGGCACAAGCCATTAGTTTCCTGACGGTGCAGAGTCCCACCATTTGGAAAGGGAGGGACTGCAGTACCAACAACTTGGACAGGAGCACGGTCAGCTTCTGCACCTTAGGGGTTGGACGCATACTGTTTGTCTCTTTGCAATCGCCTCGCTGAACGACTGCTGGCGCCATGAGTAGCGAGGAGCAGGAGCATCTGGACGGAGATGATGTCAAAGAGAAACAAGCTCCTTCTGCAGAGGTGGTGGAGCCTTGATGGCTGCAATGGCATGCGTGCCACGGGGCGCTGGCTGCTGTTGCGCGCGGAAGGATGGACCCCCAAATTTTGGGCCCACGTTTCCCCCAGGGCCACCAGGGGGGACGCCATGTGTTCGGGGCCCGTGGCAAACATAAGCCCCCTGGCCACGTTCACTTTCTCCCCAAGATTCTACAATACCCTATTCGGCCCTTGGTGTCTTAGCAAAAAACTGCCCACCGCCGGTATGGATTTTACCCCCAAAACGTCCACCTGAGTGATACTCCCACCGCTGCCCGCTGAGCCCCTATTTTTGCCCTGCAAAGGGGTTTTTTTTCCCCGTGGCCGCTTGGCCCCCGCCTCATACGCGTTTCCCCTGCTGACCACGGCCACAACCATTTGCGGGCTGGCCGGCGACTCCTGCTGACGCCTTTTCCTGTTGTGATGAAGCATTTGCCTCCCCCGGGGCCCCCAAGTGCAGTTTCATAAACATCTTTTTGGTTTCATCGTCACTGCTGCCCTCATCCCGGTTTGGTACAGAGGCGATCTTCACAACATGACCTCCCTGCCCCCCTTCCACATCTATTTTTTCCCGCCTCTGAAAGAAAAGGGGATATTAGCCCCATTTCTTCGCTGCAAGTATGCGATGCCCTCTAAAAATTGTTCATCCTCGCTGAAGAGTGGCGTGACCCCAGCCCAAATGTAGATCTTGGCTGAGGGAAACAAGGGGACAGAGGCGGTTGAGGCAGGTGGGGCCGCTGACCCCCCGGGCCATGCCAACAAAAGGGTTGTGTTGACCTTTCCCCCGATCTTGGTGGGGTTGCAGATTCATTGGGGAAGGGGATGACCTAGTAACCAACAAAAAAACCCTTGGGTTGTAGTCAGCACAGGCCCCTAATGACAGTGGCAGTTGTGGCCCCACCGAGTAACCCCCGCGCACCCCTTTTCTTGCTCGACCCGGGCCTGGAAAGTTTGTGCCCCTTTCCACTCGAGGTGAAGGGGCCTGCCACCTCTTGTCTGACTACTGTTTTTTCTAAAAATGTACAGACAGTTTGATGAAGATTCCCGTATATGATAAATACAACCCCGTATTTACTCCAAATCAAAACCCCCTAAGAAAACTTTGGGTAATCCTTTGGATATAAATTGCGCTCCAAAAAAGGGGAGGAAAAATTTCTTTTATTTCCGTTTAAAAAATCGTGTATTTTCTGAATATAAAAACACAAACAGCTTAATTAACCCTTTGGTATGAATTATTACAGAAAATTTTTTCTGTGCTGAAAAAAAAAAAGTTTCTTTTTTGGACAACTGCGAAAAACACTTAGTTAACCCTTGGGTGTAAAATTTTCAAAAAATTTAGCAACCGAAAACTACGAGCTTTGTAGGTGTTACAATGGGTGTTTTTTACGCTACACAACAAAGGAAACTGTAATTAAAACCCTTGCTTGTGAAATTTTGCTACAGGAAAAATTATTTTTTTCCGGTGAAAAAAACGTTTTTTTAGTCACCAAAGCACAGAACAAAGCTTAATTACCATGGTAAAATTGCGCAAAAGAATTGAGCAACCAAAAACTACGAGTTTGTAGCGTGTTACAATGGGGTTTTTTTAGACACAACAAGAGGAAAAAATCAAAAAACCTTCGCTTGTGAATTTTCTACAGGAAAAATTTTTTTTTGCCGGTGAAAAAGGGCGGTTTATTTTTTCACCACAGCACAGAAACAAAGCTTAAATTTAAACCCCGATGTAAATTGCGCAAAAAGAATTTAGCAACCCCAAAACTAGAGCTTTGTAGCGTGTTACAATGGCGTGTTTTTTACGTCACAACCAAGAGGAAAATTTTTAATTAACCTTTCCCCCTTGTGAATTATGCTACAGGAAAAAATTTATTTTTTGCCGGGTTTTAAAAAAAACGGTTATTTTAGTCACCACAGCAGCAGAACAACGCTTAATTAACCCCTGGATGTAAATTGCGCAAAAAAATTTGAGCAACCGAAAACTACGAGCTTTGTAGCGTTTTTACAATGCGTGTTTTTTACGCTACACAACAAGGGGAAAAATTTTTAAATTTAAACCCTTTCGCTTGTGAATTATCTACAGGAAAAATGAAATTTTTTGCCGGTGAAAAAGACGGTTTATTTTAGTCACCACAGCAGCAAACAACGCTAATTTAAACCCCTGGATGTAAATTGCGCAAAATAATTGAGCAACCAAAAACTACGAGCTTTGTAGCGTGTTACAATGGCGTGTTTTTTACGTACACAACAAGAGGAAAACTTGAAAATTTAACCTTCGCTTGTGAATTATGCTACGGGAAAAATTATTTTTGCCGGTGAAATAAACGTTTTCTTTTAGCCCACCACAGCAGCAGAACAACGCTTAATTAACCCCTGGATGTAAATTGCGCAAAAGAATTGAGCAGCAAAAATGCAGTGCTATCGTATTGAAAAAACGCTGTTTCTTTAAATGAATACAACAGGAACAGGCTTAGATCACCCTTTGGTTTATTCAATGTCCCTTTAGCAGATAGCATTAAAATGTATATGCAGCTGCACTGGACACACACTGGACTTCAGATCCAATACCCCACAAAATCAAAACGTTAAGAGAAGCAGTCTCTGAGACAAGCTGAGACACCCCCGAAAAATCGCTGTATAAAAATGATTTTCTTTAGTATCAGCTATCATAACAGCCGCAGTAGCACCTTCCCTAATCAGTACAGTGAGAGCGGTATGAGCTCCCACCCTCGCGCCCGGACTTATAAAGTGCGGTGACGTCACAGAATCCCCCCGGTCTCTGATTGGTTTCATCTCTGCACATGTCATGCAGGCTATTGCCCTTCTTCCTCCCAGATTTTCTTTGCCCATGTAACGCCATGTGCTCTCAGCCATTTTATCTATAAAAAGCACCCTTCGTTAAACCCGAAGTACCCCAAAGTTCGACTTCTTTCCGAACCAAGTTTTCCTGAAATCTAAACGAATTCCACTTCGTTAGAATCAATTCGCCCTCTCTAGTTACAATGGCGTTTTATTTAGGGTACACAAAAAGAGAAAAAACTTGTAATTAACCTTCGGTTATAATTATGCTAAGGAAAAATTCTTTTTTTGGTGGTGAAAAAGACGGTTTCTTTTAGTGACCACAACAGCAGAACAAGCTTAATTAACCCCTGGATGTAAATTGCGCAAAGAATTGAGCAACCAAAAATGAAGTGGTATGTGGATTGTAAAAACGCTGTTTCTTTAAATGAATACAACAGGAACAGGCTTAGATAACCCTTGGATATTCAATGTGCTGGGAGCAGATAGCATTAAAATGTATTATGCAGCTGCATTGGACGCACACTGGACTTCAGTCCAATACCCTACAAAATCAGAATTAGAACGTTAAGAGAAGCAGTCTCTGAGACAAGCTGTGACACCCCCCAAAAATCGCTGTATAAAAATTAGTTCTTTAGTAAGAGATATCATAAGAAGCCGTGGCAGCACCTTCCCTAATCAGTACAGTTAGAGGAGTGTGAGCTCCCAGCGTCGCACCGGGACAATATAGTGCGGTGACGTCACAGAATCCCGCCGGTCTCTGATTGGCTTCATCTCTGCATGTGTCATGTAGGCTATGCCCTTCTTCCTCCCGAATTCTTTTGCCCCATGTAACGCCATGTGCTTGCAGCCATTTTATCAATCAAAAGCACACTTCGTTCAAACGCGAAAATTTCCCCAACTTCGACTTGTTCAGACCGAAGTTTTCCTGAAATTCTAACGAATTCCACTTCATTAGAATCAATTCGCCCATCTCTAGTTATGGCCATCTGAAGATAGAGATGCATAAATATTGTTTAACACAATAAAAACTTTTTTTTTAAAGTGCCACTACATTAAAATATTTATAAATTGGTTATCTCCATTATCGTATCGACCCACAGAGTAAAACTAACATGTCTCAGACACTGTACAGTGAGCACTGCTAAAAATAAAAATAAAAAACTACCAAAATTGCTGTATTTTCTTCCTCCTGCTCTCCAAAAATAAATTTAAAGGTGATAAAAATCAAGCCCCTAAACAGCTCCGTACACAGAAAGGGGTTGAAAGTGTTAAAGGCAGGTGACGGCTGTCACCAACTGTTAATACCCACTGTATATGAAATTTGCCTGTTTCATACATCCTTGTGCTCCCTTCCTAATAAGCTGGGGTGACACCCTAGGAGGTCCCCTACCTCTGCCTTCCAGACATCCCAGTTCTGAAATCCACAGTCAGTAGTGGCTCTGGCATCTAGGTGGTTGACAGAGGGAAGGTGCTTCCTTTGTAAAACCATTGGCAACCTACAATACAATTGCAGGGTTCTGATGGTTGCCATGGCAATTGGAGGCAGGGCCGCCATTAAATTGGGCAGGGTAGGCGGCTGCCTGGGTTTCCCATGAGCACAGGGTACCTTCCCAGGCAGCTGCCTATCCTGCCCAGTGGCATAACTCGGTTCATACTTATTAATAATTATTATTAATAGCAATTGTAAAAAAATTTAATAAATTAATAATTTTTATTTTAATTATACTAAAATTAGTTATAAATTATAATTTTTAATTTATTAAAAAAAAATTAATAAATTATTAAATATAAACTTCTTAGGGGAGGCAAAAAAGTTTCGTCCTCGTTTCCCCATTGAGGAAACAGCTGAGCCCCCTCCACTTGAACCAATCAGAGGACAGTGCTCTCTCTCCATAGAACATAATGGAGATAGTCGCTCAGATCCCGATTGGCTCCCGCCGACGCCATAAAATTTAATTATTTTTGTGGCTCCCTTAGGATTGGTGGATTGAATTTCCTATTTTAAACACCAATCAGCACAAAACTCTATTCCAAAGAACAAAAAAGGGAAAGGTAACTGGAATCCGATTGGGGGGAAGCACCAAAA
>JAODAL010066301.1:0-17826 GCA_025379985.1 Phyllomedusa bahiana | reverse complement strand
GAAAAACCCGTCTCATTTTTGACTGGAACCGCTGGATTCCCCTCCCTGCTCCAGCGATGTGGCAGCGCAATGCCATTACGCGGTACGAAGTGACACATGGCCTGACAAGCAGCGGTGCGGACCTCAGGGTGTTGAGCCACCGAGAGTGGAGGCAGGTGAAAAAGCTCTGCACCATCCTTGTCAGTTTTGAAGAAGCCACCAAAATGGTCAGTGCGTACAATGCCCTTGTCAGCATTAGCATTGTGGTGATCTTAGTTCTGGAATGATCGGTGGACACTCTGAAACAACAGGTCCCGCCAGCGACGGAGGAGGAGACGGACACAGATGCGGACACGGAGCCTTTCTCTCTGTCAAATCCACAAGGCCCGACAGTTTCACAATTTCATCGGTCTTCATTAGGCAGTGGTTCGGGGTCCAGGGCTAGTGCAAGGTGGAGCATCAGCTCACAGAGTGCATCATCTCAGGCAAGTCAGGGCTGTGTTGAAGCTGTGCCGGAGGCAGCAGAGGAGGAGGAGGAGGAGGTATTTCTAGACACCGACGTTACCGACGTCCCTGCCTTGGAAAGAGGTTGGCGCGAATTTGAGGCGGAGGAGGAAGATGAGGAAGATCAGTTTGCTAATGCCCCTCGACCCAGAGGCTTGGGAAATCAAGGCTCCATCTCTCACATGAGTGCTTGGATGCTCCATTTCCTCCAACATGATACTCGCATTAAGGCCATCAAAATGAACAACAGTTACTAGGTGGCCACCCTCCTTGATCCCCGGTACAAAACAAAACTCAGCACTTTCCTTCCACCCACCCAAATAGAGAGTAAAATGCAGGAAATGGAGACCTTGCTGATTGATCAACTGGAGACATCTGTTGCGTCTGCTTCACGTTCTCCAAATGTCACGGTGGAACAACATCAGCGATGTGACAGCAGTAGAGTGCCAAGTAGCCGTAGCGGCAGCAGCAGCAGGCAAGGTGGCAGAAGCCTAATGGGTGACCTCTGGCAATCTTTATTTACCACCTCACCAACGCATGCAATGCAGGGCACACATCCAAACACAAGGACCAGTTAAGATCATGGTGCACGACTATCTGCGTCTCAACACCGATGTTTTTGTATGTATTCTGGACCCAATAGACTTCTGGGTATCCAAAATGGACGAATGGCCCGAGCTCGCTCGCCACGCCATAGAGGTCTTGTCCTGCCCAGCTGCCAGCGTCATATCTGAGCGGACCTTCAGCACAGCTGGAGGAGTCATTACAGACAAACGTATCTGGCTTTCCACAGATAATGTGGATCATTTGACTTTCATCAAGAGGAATCAGGCATGGATCTCTGATGATGTAGTGGCCCCAATTGTCGAGGTCACCGATTAGTTGCCGGTCTACTTCACATTCCTCTTCAAACAGAAATGGTCCTCTAGAAAACTTATTTTTAAAATGATAATTTCTTACTGAAATTTTTATTCTCTTTTCCCAACAGTTCATTTTGCTGGTTTTGCTGTGAGGAGACTGTAAGACAGCAAGGTTTCACGACAACACCGTATTCCATTTACTCACTTTATCTTTAGAAGTTTTCGCATTGTCAATGGTTTTGAGGTCATGTTGCTGTGAGATACAGCTATAATTATGGTCCTTTGGAACAGAAATGTGGCTTTTAAGGGCATTTCCTCCCCCCAAATTTTTAAATAGTGGCTGAAAGCATATTTATAAATTTTTGGGGTCATGTTGCTGAGAGATACAGCAATAATCATGGTCCTTTGGAACAGATATGTGGCTTTTAAGTGGCATTTCTCCCTCACAATTTTTAATGGTGGCTGAGAAGTCATATTTATAATTTTTTGGGTCATGCTGCTTTGAAATGCAGCAATACTACAGGTCGTATTATAAAAAAAATTGTCACGGACGCCCCTGCGACCACTGTCCCGGGTCGCAGGCACGCCCGTGCTCCTGCACCGAGCGGAGACCCGTCTCGCACGTCGGGTTCGGGGTCCGCTCGCCTCCCCGTCCCCGCCGGCATGCACTTACCCGGCCACGCTCTTGCTCAGGCTGCTTCCGTGTCCCGACGTGTAGCTCCGCCCCTACGGGCCGCGCGCGCGCCGGCAATTGAAATTTAAAGGGGCAGTGCGCCGGTAATTGGTTCATTGCCGGGCACTGCTCCTATTTAGTCCGGGTCACTTCCTGCCGGCCTCGCCGGATCCTTGGTGTTCATACCCTGGTGAAAGTGTTCCTGAGCGTTCCAGTTTTTTGCCTTCCTGTGTACCGACTCTCTGCTTGTCTCCCGTCCACGAACCAGAGCCGCCTGTCCTGACCTTCTGTCTGTCCTCGATTTACGAGCCTGCCTGCCTTTCCTGTACCTTCGCACCCTTGGCCGCCACCGAAAGGCAAGCCCCGCCAGTGGTAGTGACCTGGTGGACACCCGCCGCAGCAAGACCATCCCCCCTTTGCGGCGGGCTCTGGTGAAAACCGGGTCCCACTTAGATTCCACTCCCTGGTAGGGGCTTACGCCATCGCCTGCGGTGGGCCCAGTGGATCCACCTCCAGAATCGTTACAGTAGGATCCGGACTTGTATCCCGCTTAGGTACACTTGCCAAGTGTTGCCATCATCACCAACGTCGTGGCCAAGCAATCGCAACAGATTGCGCAGCAAGAGCAGCAGCTCGAGCAACTCTCCTCCTTGGTGCAGCAGCTCGTCACCGTCCAGCAGCACCCAAACGCCATCTCCTGTCGTTCCTGCCTCAGCGGTGCCGGTGATACCCAGGGGACCCAAGCTTCGGCTTTTCACTCCCATCCAAGTTCAGCGGTGCCCCGAAACTATGCAGGGGGTTTATCATTTCAATGCTTTTATGCACGTGGAGCTGATGACCGACTAGTTCCTGTCCGAACGTGCGAAGGTGGCTTTCGTGGTCAGCCTCCTCTCCGGGAAGGCCCTGGCATGGGCTACACCGCTATGGGACAGAGATGATCCGGTGACGGCAGATCTACAGTCGTTCCTCAGTGAGTTCCGCAACTTCTTAGAGGAACCAGCCCGTGCCTCCTCCGCTGAGACGGCCCTCCTAAACCTACGCCAGGGGGACCTGTCTGTAGGGGGACTACGCGGGTGCATTCGTACGCGGGCCTCTGAACTGACAGGGAAACAGGCCGCTCTGTGTGCTACGTTCAAGAAGGGATTTCTCAAGTCGAGTTAAAGATGTCTTGGCCGCTAGAACCTCCCGTCTCCATTAGCGACTTGATCCGGTTGGCGACCCACATCGATATACGCTTCATTGAACGGGAGGAGGAGCTTTTGGAAGAACGTCAGTCAGCCCAACCTCGCCGGTTTCCTCGCCTGGCACCGGTGATCCAGGGGCTCCGGGCCCGCCTCCACACCCACCAACGAGCCCATGCAGATCGATCGGCTCGTCTCTCTGAGCAAGAATTGGCCCAGCGGCGACAACTGAACTTGTGTCTCTACTGTGGAGCCCAGAGCATTTTCGGAGGAATTGCCCAAGCGCCCCAAGGCTGCGGGGGAAACTCCCGCACCTAGGATCTGTGGGAGAGGCATTCCTAGGTGCAACCTCCTCCTCTCCACGCCTTTTTGATGCCTGTGCAGGTCTTTGTCAGAGTCTGGTATCACATTCCAGGTTCCGGCGTTTCTGGATCGGGCTCCGCTGGGAACTTCATCCACCAGCCTTAGTGAGGCGGTATCGGCTTCCAGTGGTACGTCTGGAGAAACCGCTCGTCATCTATCAGTCAGGGGAGCTGCTTAGCGACACCATCCAGTTCGTCACCAAGCCACTGTCTCTCCATTGTGGGGGCACTGCATAAGGAAGGAGATCGCCTTCTATGGGTTGCCTCGCTCAACGTCGGCGATCCTCCTCGGACTCCCATGGCTGCGGCTCCACTCTCCTATCCTGGATTGGTCTTCTGGAGAGGTGATTCGTTGGGGTCCCAACTGTCGGAGGCGTTGTTTGGTGGCACCTCGCCCGGTGCTTCCCTGGCTCTCCCCTTAACCCTTCAGGAGCCGCTGCCCGGGCTGCCGCCCGAATATCTGAGTATGCCGATCTGTTCTCCGAGAGACAAGCAGAGAGTCTTCCGCCGCACCGTCCATACGATTGCCCGATCGACTTATTGCCGGGTACCAGTCCTCCCCGTGGCCGAGTCTACCCTCGTCTGTTCATGAGACCCAAGCCATGTCGGAGTACATCCAGGAGAATCTCAAGAAGGGGTTCATCTGGAAGTCCTCTTCTCCCGCTGGCGCGGGGTTCTTTTTCGTGAAGAAGAAGGACGGTACCTTAGGGGGCCCTGCATTGATTACCGGGGCTTGAACAAGATCACGGTAAAGAACCGTTACCCCTTGCCGCTGATCACGGAACTTTTTGATCGCCTGCACGGCGCCAAGATTTTCCCCAAAGTTGGATTTGAGAGGGCCTAAAAATTGGTCCGAATCCGCAAGGGCGATGAATGGAATACGGCCTTCAACACCACGGATGGCCACTACGAGTACCTGGTGATGCCCTTCGGACTCTTTTAATGCGCCAGCCGTCTTTCAGGAGCTCGTGAATGACGTCTTCAGGGACCTCCTCCTCTCCTGCGTGGTTGTCTTTCCTCGATGAATATGGTGTTCTCCCCCGACCTCGGACCCACCGCAGCCATGTCCGTCTAGTACTAAGACATCTCCGGGAAACCACCTGTATGCCCAAGCTAGGGAAGTGCCTCTTCCATCAGACCGCCTCCCGTTTCTGGGGTATTTCATCTTGACCAAGGCCTACGGATGGGATCCTGCTAAACTGTCTGCCGTATTGCAGTGGCCATGCCCCGTCGGGCTGCGGGCTATCCAGCGATTCTTGGGCTTCTGCAAATTATTATCGCCAGTTCATCCCGCACTTCTCTACGCTGGTGGGCTCCGATAGTGGCCTCACCAAGAAAACAAGCCAATCCACGCAGTTTTGGGCCTGTCAGGCCGAGGAGGCGTTTGTGAAGCTCAAATCCGCCTTCGCTACGGCTTCTATCCTTGGGACGTCAGGGCCCCGCGAAAAACCCCTTTGCTCTGGAGGTGGATGCTTCGTCTGTGGGGGCCGGAGCAGTTTCCCTTTCACAAAAAGGGCCTACGGGTAAGACTGTGTCATGCGGCTTCTTCTCCAAGATGTTCTCTTCAGCCGGGAGGAACTACCGATTGGCGACCGGGGGGCTAATGGCCATTTAATTGGCCCTGGGAGGTGGGCGTTATCTGCTGGAGGGTGCCCGTTTTCTCATCCGTATCTACTCGGACCACAAGAACCTCCAATTTTGCAGAAATGCTCAGCGACTTAACCCACGCCCGGCCAGGCGGTCGCTCTTCTTCTCCCGGTTCGACTTTCAGATCCATTTCAGGCCAGCCAGAAGGGAATGTGAGAGCTGATGCCCTTCCCGGGTTTCGACGTGGTGGGTGAAGAAACCCCCCCCTGAACACATCATCCCCCAGAACGTCTCATCTCGGCTGCTCCAGTGGACCTCCGGAAGGTCCCTCCTGGAAAAGGGCTTATGTGCGTCCTGCTCTCCGCAGAGTATCTTGAAATGGGGACATTTTCTCATTGGTGGCTGGCCACCCTGGCGCCCAAAAAACCTTCCACCTGATATCCCGGTTCTATTGGTGGCCAGAGCTGGAGAAGGATATCAAGGACTTCGTTGCGTCTTGCGACTCCTGTGCCCGGAACAAGACGACACGACACAAGACGGCAGGCCTACTACGCCACTTCCTGTTCCCACTCAACCCTGGACCAACATTTCGATGGACTTTATAACCGACCTCCCTCCGTCGTCTGGCAACACCATTATCTGGGTGATTACTGATCGCTTTTCCAAAATGGCGCACTTCGTCACATTGCCAGGGCTGCCATCTGCCTCCCGGCTAGCTGAGTTATTCTTCATCCATGTGTTCCGGCTCCATGGACTCCCTCAGCAAATTGTCTCGGACCGGGGAGTTCAATTTGTCTCCAGGTTTTGGCGAGCTCTGTGCTACCAACTTCAAGTGAAGCTCGACTTCTCTTCCGGCTACCATCCACAGACGAACGGCCAGGTGGAGAGGGTCAACCAAGTCTTGGGTGGCTACCTTCGTCATTTCGTCTCGGCACGCCAAGATGATTGGGCCAATTTACTGCCGTGGGCGGAGTTCTCCTATAACTCCCTTGAGTCCGAGTCCGCAGGGGCCTCCCCCTTCTACATCGTGTATGGCTTGCATCCCTGTCCCCCTCTCCCTCTGGCAACCTCCTCCGAGGTCCCGGCGGCGGATGCACTGGTTCAAGACATGAAGGCCATCTGGTCCCAGACCCGTCAGTCGTTGCTCCGCGCGTCCGAGCGCATGAAGTCTCAAGCGGACAAGAGAAGAATCCCTTCCGGTGTTCTCCCCAGGTGAAAAGGTGTGGCTCTCATCTAGATATGTCCGCTGAAAGATGCCGTCTCACAATCTGGGACCCCGGTTCCTGGGACCCTTTTAGGTCATCAGCCCCCATCAAGCCGGTAGCATGCACACTCCGGCTCCCGCCCACGATGGGAATTCCCAACGCGTTTCATGTCTCCTTATTGAAACCTCTGGTCCTTAACCATTTTTCCCGGAGGGCCGCCCCTCCTCCGTCTGTGGCTGATGCGCCCAATGTCTTCGAGGTCAAGGAGATTCTGGGCATGAGAAGAACTAGGGGAAAGCGATACTTCTTGGTGGACTGGAAGGGGTTCGGCCCTGAAGAGAGGTCCTGGGAGCCGGAGGAGATCATCCTGAACCGCAGTCTCATCCAGAGATTTCTCCAATCCAGTAAGAGGGGGGGGGCCCCAAAGGGGGGGGGGGTACTGTGACGGACGCCACTGCGACCATGTCCCCCCGGGCGCAGGGCCCCGTGCTCCTGCACCGAGCGGAGGCCCCGTCCCGCACGTCGGGTTCGGGTCCGCTCGCCTCCCCGTCCCCGCCGGCATGCACTTACCGTGCCACGCTCCTGCTCAGGCTGCTTCCGTGTCCCGGCGCGTAGCTCCGCCCCTACGGGCGCGCGCGCGCCGGCAATTGGAATTTAAAGGGGGATGCGCCGGTAATTGGTTCATTGCCGGGCACTGCTCCCATTTAGTGCGGTCACTTCCTGCCGGCCCTCGCCGGATCCTTGGTGTTCATACCCATGGTGAAAGTGTTCCTGAGCGTTCCAGTATTGCCTTCCTGTGTACCGACCCTCTGCTTGTCTACCGTCCACGAACCAGAGCCGCCTGTCCTGACCTTCTGTCTGTCCTCGACTACGAGCCTGCCTGCCGTTCCTGTACCTCGCACCCTTGGCCGCCACCGCAGGCAAGCCCCGCCAGTGGTAGTGACCTGGTGGACACCCGCCGCAGCAAGACCATCCCGCTTTGCGGCGGGCTCTGGTAAAAAACCGGGTCCCACTTAGATTCCACTCCCTGGTAGGGGCTTACGCCATCGCCTGCGGTTGTCCAGTGGATCCACCTCCAGAATCGTTACAAAAATGTTGTTTCTAACAGAGATTTGTTCTTCACAATTGTCCAAAGTGGCTCAAGGGTCATGCTTTGAATTTTTGGGGCCATTTTGCTGTGACTTTGCGCTGTACTACAGGTCCTATTATAAAAAAATGTTTGTTTCTAACAGACATTTGTTCTTCACAATTGCCCAAAGTGGCTCAAGGGTCATGCTTTGAATTTTTTGGGGGCATTTTGCTGTGGTACATGCAGCTATACTACAGGTCCTATTATAAAAAAAAATGTTGTTTCTAACAGACATTTGTTCTTCACAAATTGTCCAAAGTGGCTCAAGGGTCATGCCTTTGAATTTTTGGGGGCTTTTGCTGTGACATGCAGCTATACTACGGGTTCCTATTCTAAAAAAATGTTTGTTTCTACCGACATTTGTTCTTCACAATTGTCAAGAGTGGCTCAAGGGTGAGGGTTTGCTGTCAGAAACAGGAATAGGTGGCCCACTGTTAATGGGACACATATTGCAAAATGACTTGTTTTTGCAAGATCTTTAACATAGCTAGCATCCCTGTATTGAGAAAAAACCCATTTAATAAAATTTTAAAAAAGAGAAACAAAGACATGGTGGGATTCCATCCTATTTTAAAAAATGTGTTTTCTAGAATTAAACTACTAAAAAACTTGCATGTACAAAATAGCTGGTAAAAAAATTCCTCGGAATTGTATAAGCGAGGTACAGGAAAACTTGACCAGATGTAGGTTATTCAGAGGACATTGAGTATGGAGCACGGACAGAGAACAAATTACAGAGACAATTTCCTCCAGCACGTTGAGTAAAATGAGAAAAAGAAAGCCATGAAAAAGGGCACCTGGGTGGATCTGGATCGTTAACCACAATTATTTCCAAGTGAAGCTGAATTGGTCCGCACTCATACGGAGGGGCAAGCGCTACCCAGGACAGGGACAGTATATGTTCAGTGAAACTAAATTGGTGGTTGAAAGACTCCTTTTTCCGGCACTTTTTAATCTGGGGTCATGCAGGTTTAGGGCTCATGCTGTGGCCCAGGACAGGTATAGTCAATGTCCAGTGAAACTTAAAAAAGGTGATTCAAAGACTCCTTTTCCCGGCACTTTTTAATTGGGGGTCGACAGGTTTAATGGTCATACTGCGGTCCAGGACAGGGATAGTCAATGTCCAGTTCAACTAAAATGGTGGTTCAAAACTCCTTTTCCTGGCACTTTTTAATTTGAGGGTCAGACAGGTTTAATGGTCATACTGCGGTCCAAGACAGGTATAGTTAATGTCCAGTTCAACTAAAATGGTAGTTGAAAGACTCCTTTTTCCGGCACTTTTTAATCTGGGGTCATGCAGGTTTAGGGCTCATGCTGTGGCCCAGGACAGGTATAGTCAATGTCCAGTGAAACTAAAATGGTGGTTCAAAGACTCCTTTTCCCGGCACTTTTTAATTTGGGGGTCAGACAGGTTTAATGGTCATACTGCGGTCCAGGACAGGTATAGTCAATGTCCAGTGAAACTAAAATGGTGGTGCAAACACTTCTTTTCCCGGCACTTTTTAAAATTTTAGGTCAGACAGGTTTAATGGTCCTACTGCGGTCCAGGCAGGTAATGTCCAGTTCAACTAAAATGGTGGTTGAAAGACCCTTTTTCTTTCACTTTTTAATCTGTGGGTCAGACAGGTTTAATGGTCATACTGTGGTACAGAAAAAGGTAAAAGTCAATGTCCAGTTCAACTAAAATGGTGGTTGAAATGACTCCATTTTCCGGCAACTTTTTAATCTGGGTCATTTCAGGTTTTGGGGCTCATGCTGTGGCCCAGGAAGGTATAGTCAATGTCCAGTGAAACTAAAATGGGGGTTGAAAGATTCTTTTTCCGGCACTTTTTAATCTGGGGTCATGCAGGTTTGGGGCTTATGCTGTGGCCCAGGACAGATATAGTCAATGTCCAGTTCAACTAAAATAGTGGTTGAAAGACTCCTTTTTTTCCGGCACTTTTTAATCTGGGGTCATGCAGGTTTGGGGCTCATGCTGTGGCCCAGGACAGGTATAGTCAATGTCCAGTGAAACTAAATAGGTGGATCAAAGACTCCATATACAGGCACTATTTAAAATTGGGGGTAATGCAGGTTTGGGGATCATGCTGCGTTCCGGACAGGGATATTCAATGTCCAGTTCAAGTAAAATGATGGTTTAAATCATACTGCCTTCTGGCACTTTTTAATTTGTGGGTCATGCAGGTTTTAAGTCTCATGCTGTGGTGCAAGACAGGGATAGTGAATGGTGTTGTGATTTTTTTTCTGTGGCTTTTATAACCCAAGTGTGTTGCCTAAGATGTAGCCACATATCCCTTTGATGTTGTGGATGTTAATTCCAGCTTCTCCAGCCCTGTTTTGGTGTAAGTAGAAGGTGTTGTTGCTCTCCCATTAGACTTTAATGGTCATCGATCATAATCTATCATCAACCATCGAATATCTTGTCGATGATGGTCGACTATCGACCATTGACCGATGTCGATGGCCAACGTAATTGCTCAACACTAATCCTGGGGCCTGATCTCCACTCCGTCTAATTCTCCACCAAGAAAGGATGACAGTAGACCTGGTCTAATTACGGCTTTATGGTCAGATCCTGCTCAACACTCTAGATCTAAACAGAATGACTGATTAAACCCAGAGGCAAAGAATTCATCACTCCCTCAGGCTTTCTTGATGGAAATTTTGACTCTTCCCCAATTTTAGCTTCCTGCCACTGAAGCAAATCCTGTTTTGGGTCATGGATGTGCTCATTCGACCTTTTGTTGTTACTTGTTTTTTTTGGTTTTTGCCTTTCATTGTCTTATTTTTTGATGAAAAAATCTCCCTTTTTAACCCGATTGGGGTTCCTAAAATTTTTCCTAGTGGTTTCATGGGATTAAGGTCATGTTCTATTATGTTAATGGCCTCACCTCTCCGCCCAAGTGGTCGGCTTTATGGAAGGAAGTGTTAAAATAGGTTGACATATTTGTTTTACAAGAGATCATTTAAAAATTTTAGTGATCTTTTCGATTAAGCATAAAAGCTCCCCCATTCTATATTCGCAATAGAGATGGGCGAATTGATTATAAAGAAGTGGGGTTGTTTAGAATTTTTAGGAAAACTTCGATTTGGGAAAGAAGTCGAACTTTGGGGTATTGGCGGGGAAGAAGTTTGGGGGTTTGATTGATAAAAATGGCTCGGACAGGGTTAATGGGGCAAAGCACTCTGGAGGGAAAAAGGGGGAAAACTGCATGGGCATTGCAAATGAAGCCCAATCAGGGGACCGGCGGGGGTTTTGTGACTCCCGACTATATAAGTCCGGGCGCGACGCTGGGACTCACACTCCTCTCCGTATGATTAGGGAAGGTGCTGCCGCGGGGTGCTTTAAAAGCTCTTACTGAAGAATATTTTTTTCAGCGATTTTTGGGGGGTCCAGCTATTAGAGATGTTTCTCTTAAAGTTCATTTTGATTTGGGGGGTATTGGATTTGAAGTCCAGGTGTATCCGTGCAGCTGCTATACATTTTAATGCTTTCTGTTCACGCCATTAATATCCCAAGGGGGTCTAAGCCTGTTTCCTTTTTTATTCATTTAAAAGAAACAGGTTTTTTCAATTCAAATACCACCATTTTTGGCTGCTCAATTTGTGCCAAAATTTCATCCGGGGTTAATTAACGGGTTTTGCTGTTGTGGGGACTAAAAAAAAAACCGTCTTTTTTACACCAAAAAAGACATTTTCCTGTTCATAATTCACAAGCGAAAGGGTTAAATTTCAAATTTTTCTCTTGTTTTTGTAGCGAAAAAACACGCCTTTTTAACACGCTAAAAAACTTTTTAGTTTTTTGGTTGCTCAATTGTTGGCACAATTTTCTCCGGGGTTTAAATTAAGTGTTTTTTTTGCTGCTGTGGTGATAAAAAAAACCGTCTTTTACGCCAAAAAAATACTTTTTCCTGTAGCATAATTCACAAGCGAAGGGTTTTTACACTTTTTTCTCTTTTTGTGTAACGTAAAAAACACGCCATTGTAACACGCTACAAAGCTTGTAGTTTGTGGTTGCTCAATTGTTTGGCGCAATTTACATCCAGGGGTTAATTAAGCGTTGTTTGCTGCTGGGGTGACTAAAATAAACCATCTTTCACCGCCAAAAATTAAATTTTCCTGTAGATAATTCAAAAGCGAAGGTTAATTACAATTTTTTCTTTGTTGTGTAGCGTAAAAAACACGCCATTGTAACACGCTACAAAGCTCGTAGTTTTTGGTTTGCTCAATTCTTTTGCGCAATTTACATCCAGGGGTTAATTAAGCGTTGTTCTGCAGTTGTACTCAGTAAAAGAAACTTTGTTTTTTACCGCCACAGAAGAAATTCTGTAGCATAATTCATATCCGAAGGTTAATTAAGCCGATTTGTGCTTTTATATTCAGTAAAATACACAGAGTTTTTAAACGGCACATACAAGTCAATTTTTCCTACCCATTTGTGGAGCGCATTTTATATCCAATGGTTACCCAAGCTTCTTAGTGGGTTCAGTTGGAGTTAAATACTGGGTGTGTATTTATCATATACAGATATCTTCATCAAGCAGTGTCTGTACATTATAGAACAAACAGTATGTCAGACAGAGATGTGGCAGGCTCATCACCTGCAAGTGGCAGAGGCACAAACATTCCTGGAGCAGGCCCAGGTCGCACAACAGCAAGGGGAGGTCCCAGCAGGGGTCACTCGGTGAGGCCACAACTGCCGCTGTCATCTAGCGGCTGTGTGCTGACTAGCAACCCAAGGGTTCTTGATTGGTTGACTAGGTCATCCACTCCCTCCCAGATGACATCTGCCCAATCCCAGCCAAGAGTCGGTGGGAACGTCAGACACAACCTTAGTTGGTATGGCCGGGAGCGGGTCAGCGTCCCTCACCCGTCCTCAACCCCGCCTCTGTCCCATCCGGTTCCCTCAGCCAGAGATCTACTATGGTGGTCCTGGGCTCAGCGCCATTTAATATGCGAGGATGAACAATTTGAGGAGGGCAGTCAGCAGCTACTTGGCAGCGAAGAAATGGGGCCAATATCCCCTGCTTCTTGCAGTAGGCGGCAAAGTATAGATGTGGAGAGTGGCATGGGAGGTCATTCTGTGAGGGGTCAGCCTCTGCATACCGACCGGTGATGAGGACAGCAGTGACAATGAAACACAAATAGATGATGATGTAGCCGACCGCACTTGGGAGCCGGGTGAGGCAAGGGCTTCATCATCGTCAAGAGAAGAGGGTGTCAGCTTGTGCGTCAGGCAGCGGCGCAGCAAGCAAGTGGGTTGTGTGGCCGTAAGTCAGCAGGGTAGCAGCAGTATGAGGTCGGGAGCCAAGCGGCCACGGGGTAAAAAACCCTCTTCGCAGTTCCAAGAAAGTAGCAGCACAGGGGCTCAGCGAGGCAGCGGCGGTAGTAGTCACTCAGTGCGGAGCGTTGGCGGTAAAATCCGATACTCAGCGGTGTGGCAGTTGCTAAGACACCGGAGGAGCCGAATATGGGTATATGTAAAATCTGAGGGCAGAAAGTGAAGCGTGGCCAGTGATCTAACGTTGGCACCACAGCCCTGCATCAACACCTGCAGCGTCACCATCCGGTGGCCTGTGAGAAACGTGGATCAGATGTGGTGGTCCATCCTGCCACCGCAGCAACAGCAGCAGCAGCGCCCAGTGGCACGCATGCCATTGCAGCCAGTCAAGGCTCCACCACCTCTGCAGAAGGGAGCTGTTTCTCTTTGACATCATCTCCCGGTCCAGATGCTCCTGGGAGGAACATGGTGTCCGCGTTGCACTGAGGAGGGATGGTCCATGCGCCCTGCATGGCGCACATGTTCAATCTGGTTGTGAAAAGGTTCCTGAAGTCTTCCCCCGATCTTCGAAGATTCTGAAAATGGCCAGGAAACTGTGCATGCATTCATCCATTCCTACAAAGCCAGGAACACCCTCCTCGAGTTGCAGCGGCAGAACGGCCTCCCCCAACACACTCTGATATGCTATGTTTCCACCCGTTGGAAGTCCAGCCTGCACATGTTGAACCGACTCTATGAACATAGAAGGTCATTAACGATTTTTTGATGAACCAAGTGGAGAGGAGTACTCCCCTATGTAATTTTGATGTCAGCCAGTGGCAGCTCATGCTGACAAACCCGCCGTTTGTTGAGGCCATTCGAGGAGGCCCGTTATTTGTCAGTGCCGGACTACGGAATGAAAAACGGTCATTCCACTGCTTCATGTCCTGGAACAGATGCTGAAAAATCTGTCTGGGCAGGGGACTGGAGACGTGGCGACTACATCTCACGGCCACATGAGTCCGGTGGGATGAAATGGAGGAGGAGGAGGGGACATTGGAGAAGAAGCATTGTCTGGTGAAATGAAATGGATTTTTCTATCCAGGTGACAAGAGAGGAGGAGGGAGCGCTGGAGGAGGTAGATTTGGGGATGAGGGAAAACGAGGCAGATGACCCGCAAGCACCGTGGCAGTATACAGTGGAGATGGAGGCAGGGAGCCCCTCGGAGTCACTTGTGCAGATGGCCCGCAGCATGCTGATTTGCCTGGCTAGTGACAGCCGAATAGTCAGCATCCGGCAAAGGGATGACTTCTGGCTCTCCACCCTATTTGACCTCGCTACCCGGGCCAAAATGGGAGCCTTTTTCCAGCTATTGAGAGGGAGGGCAAACTCAAAAAACTATAGGGAAATCCTCCGTAGTCAGTTGGCCGCTGCCCATGTGCGGCATCGTCCCCTCCTCTGACAGGTCTGACCCGGGGGGGTTTTTCAGCGCTCACGTATACTGCCGCGGCTGCTGGGGGAAGGTGGGGTGGTAGGAGCAGTACCAGCTCCATCAGCAGCAACCTAAGTCTGGAGTCACTGATGAGCAGCTTCCTTCACCCGCCTAATGAGGAGGGCAGTCGCCAGCAGCAGCAGCAGGACCTGGAGCAGACCCTGAACCAACAGGTGGTGGCCTACTTGGGGCATCACTCTGCCACCCCAGTTACAAGACCGCTGGAATACTGGGCAGCCCAAAACTGGATGTGTGGCCGCAACTTGCCAAGTTTGCAGTGGAGAAAACTGTCCTGCCGGCCAGTAGTGTGGCATCAGAGCGGGTGTTCAGTGCAGCGGGGGCCATCGTTACCCAAGGAGAACCCGCTTGTCCACGGGAAATGTGGAAAACTGACCTTTGTCAAGTGAATCAGGCGTGGATGGCCAGGATTTCCCATCACCAATGCCTTAGACGTCAGACTACATCAGCATGGTGCCTCACCCAAACTGTGAGAAATGAGTCTGGGGTTCAAACTACCTGCCTCAGCCACTATTTGATGCCGCCACCGCCCGATGCCCAAAATCTGCTGCCAGTTTCTCCATCTTTCACCAACCATCTTTACCAGGGACTGGTATTGCCACCCACCTCCACACTCTGTCATTGTGCCACTCTCTGACCTCATGCAGTTGCTCCTGCCGCCGTCACCTCCACTCTCTGTCATTGTGCCCACTCTGTGGCCTACTCCAGTTTTTGCCACCCCCCAGAATGTGATTGTGTCACGTCTGACCTCATGCTGCTTCCACGTCACCTCCACTCTCTGTCATTTGTGCCACTCTGTGGCCTACTCCAGTTTTTTCACCTCCAAATGTCATTGTGCCACTGTCTGACCCCATGCTGCTGCCGCCGTCCCCCTCCACTCTCTGTCATTGTGCCACTCTGTGGCCCACTCCTGTTTTTTTCCACCTCCAGAACGTGATTGTGCCACTTTCTGACCTCATGCTGCTGCCGCCGCACATCGACTCTGTCATTGTGCCACCTGTGGTCTATTTTCCCGTTTTTGCCACCTCCAGAATGTGATTGTGCCACTGTCTGACTCATGCTGCTGCTGTGGCTTTCTGCCGGTGACCCCAGACACTGTGTCATTGTGCCACTCTGTGGCCTTTTCCCGTTTTTGCCCCCTCCAGAATGTTTTTGTCCCACTGCTGACTAGCTGCTGCGTGGCGGGCCCCGTAACTAGAACTGTTCTTTGGGCCCCACTCTGTGGCCTACTCCTGTTTTTGCCCCCCAGAATTCATTGTGCCACTGTCTGACTTCATGCGCTGCCCCGTCCCTCAATCTTGTCTTTGTGCCCTCTGTGGCCTTTTCCCTGTTTTTGCCACTTCCAGAATGTTTTTGTGCCATGTCGACCTCATGTTTGCTGGGGCTGCCCCCCGTCACCTCCACCTCTGTCACTAAGGGGTGCCCCTGGTCTCATTGTTTTTTTCAGCTTTTCGCGGCATGATTTATCGGGGCAACATTCCCGCTTCTTTTTTGGTCAGTTTTGCCCTTTTAAAGTCCCCAGGAATTTTATAGTAAAAGCGATTCTAAAGGCGGCGGCAGTCTTGCGTGTCATACTAAAACAAACATTGTATGATGACCAAAAAAAGCCCCCTCTGCTTTTTAAGATGGCCAATGTTTTAAGCCCCCGCAGGCTCGTCACCCCGGAAATAGTGTTTTTTAACGTGATTCGCCCAAAGTAATTCGGACCAAAGTTATTTTTTTGTCGGGGAAAATTTGGCGAAGTGGCGAACCCAATTTTGAGAAAAATTTCCCCTTTATTCGAAATCAACCCAAAAAAAAGCTGGAGTAGCAAACTGGGATGAGAATATTGCTTTGCTCCTTCTTCAATACCACCTAAAGGGGGATTTATTATTATTAATGTGAAAAATAAATTTATTTCCCAAAACTTTGGGAAACTTGTACCCTAATGTTAGATAAAAAACTTTCATTAAAAAAATTTGAAAAAACAAAAAGTTCTCAACGGTAAATGGTGGTATGTGGGGGGCTATAAAGTAGTCATTGATAAACAGCTGGAAAAAAATCACTGGTTTTATCTCATTATTTCCCAGATCTTAAAGACCTTTACCGGGAAAAGGGATGCACCATTGGTGATACTTCACGCCGATGAAAAAGATTCACCTTTTTTCTCCCACCCCCCAAAACACCCATTCAATAATTGATTATTTTCTAGTAGACAGAGGAGCTCTTTAGAATTTTCTTAATGCAGAAATAGGGGTCGCTTCGTGGTCGGACCAGGCAACTGTTTTCTTAACCCTTGCATTGTACAGATCCTGGAGGATCAACCACTTTTTACTCAAATCTCCTAAGATAGTAGATGAAATTCAAAAGGCGATCACGGATTATTTCTCTCTTAACACCCCATCTGCTCCATCAGCAGATGCCTTGTGGTGCGCTCATAAAGCTGTAATTAGAGGCGTCGGTAGTCGAATATCAGCCAGAGAAAAGCACAAAAGGGAATACATTAAAAAACTCAATTAAGGAGCTCGAATCCCAGATAAGCAATTTTTAAATTTAAAACCCCTTCCCCCTTTTAATAAAGGAAATTAAACACATGTGGGAAATTAATCCGCAACTTAAACTTTCAAAAAACTCAAACTACTTGCCAAACTTAGTGGAATTTTTATTTACAAGGGGACCGCCCTTTAAATTGTTACTAATGGGTTTAAAAAATCACAAGAAAAAATTAGGATCTTAAAATTTCACGATGAAAAGGGGCGAATTAATTTCTAACGAATGGAATTTCTTTAGAATTTAGGAAAACTTCGATTTTGAAAGAATCGAAGTTTGGGGTGCTTCGCGGGAACAAGTGTGCTTTTTTTTTATAAAATGGGCGAGCACAGCGTTACTGGGGCAAAGAAAAATTGGGAGGAAGAAAGGGGTAGCCTACAGAATGTGCAGAGATGAAGCCAATCAGAGACCCGGGGGATTTGTGATAAACCCCACTTTATAAGTGGCGCGACGCTGGGAGCCATACCTTCTCATGTACTGAGTAGGGAAGGTACTGCCCCACTGCCTATGATATCTCATACAAAAGAACGCCTTTATACAGCGATTTTTGGGGGTGTACAGTTGTCTAGAGACTCTTCGCTTTCTTTAATTTGTTTTTTGGGGTATTTGGGAAATGAAGTCCAGAGTGCGCCAAAGCTGCAAAATTTTAAAGCTATCTGCTCAGTTCTTCAGCACATTGAATATCCCAAGGGTTTTTTAAAACCCGTTCCCGTTGTATTATTTAAAGAAACAGCGTTTTTAAATCCCAAAAACCACTTAATTTTTTGGGTTTCTCATTTTTTTGCGCAATTTGACCCGGGGGTTAAATTTAAACGTTGTTCGCTGTTGCGGGGCACTAAAAAAAAAATGTTCTTTTTTTACCGCCAAAAAGAAAATTTTTCCCTGTGCATAATTCAAAACCCAAAAATTTAAATTCAAGTTTTTTGTTGTTGTGTACCGTAAAAACACGCCCTTTTAAAACGTACAGAGTGGTAATTTTTGTTGCACATTCTTTTTCGCAATTTAGATCCAGGGGGGTTTAAATTTAAGGGTTTTTCTGCTGTTGTG
>JAODAL010066300.1:0-17826 GCA_025379985.1 Phyllomedusa bahiana | reverse complement strand
CCCCCCGTGGATTCTGATTGGTCTAAACTTTCCATAGACTAGAATGGGTCTTTGTCGCTCCTATTTGATTGGCCGAGCTAGCCAAGCCCCGCTAGCTCAGCCAATTCAGCTCTTTTCTGTCTTTTTACTGTATTTTGAATTATCCCGCCATGGATTTGATTGGTCAATCCTTCCCCATGGGTTTTTTAATGGTTCACTGTCGCTCCTATTCTGATTGGCCGGTTTATGCCGACCAATGAGAATAGGTTTCAGAATTTGAATTACTGTATTTCCCGGCAATTTACAATATCATAAATCTTGATATTGCACCGTTCTAGAGTTTTGGAAAGTGTTTTTTTTTTTTTTATTATGTTTATTTTTTACGTTCAGCTCTTTTCTGACACTGTTTTCCGCCTTTATAAAGGCGATTTTTTCGGAATCATACTCCTGCTGCACGGAGCGGAGCGCCGAGATTTCTGTCGCGATCTTCGATCTGCTTCCTCGCATGTTCCGTTCCTGCTTCACTTTGCCTCTGTCGGAGCATTTAGACCAAAAAAAACCTGTTCTGCCTGTCGGAGTTGCCGAGCGCTGCACTGCGCCTCGCTTTGCCGACTCGCCATCGTACATGCCTCGGAGTATACGAGCGCGCCGCGTCCCGCCCCGGAACGCCTACCCCACGCCCACACCGTGCCCACTGCCCACCCCTTCATGCGGGGCGCAGCTGAAAGTGGTGAACACTGCGCCTAAAACTGAATCCCCGCGTCCGACAGGGGGATTCGGGCTGGGAGGCACAGTATCCGCCAGAAAACGGGCGAAAAGCCCGTTCGTACATGTGGCCCAATATGTGTACAACTGAGCTCTCTGCGCCAAACAGAAGCACGGACTGCAATAAGAGCATTTAAATTTTAGATGGATTAATATGGCGGCCTTTGCACCACTGACAACAGGTGTAATTTACTATCAAATATGTATAAAACACGTTGCGTACAACTGAGCTCTTTGCGGCAAACAGACGCACGGACTTTAATAAAACTATTTAAAAGTTAAGGGATAAGCTATGCCGGTTTTTAGGAACACTGACACGCAGTGATTGCAATAGAACTGAAAAAACAGGGACTCCTATCAGAGGTCTGCTGACCAAAAAAGTGGTAAAAAACAATGCTTTTTCAATTGAAGATCACAGAACACACTGAGCTGCAAAATATCTTCCTTTCAAAAGCCTCTCCTGCTGCCGACCCTCCTCCGCATCCCTGCGGTTACACACACCAGTAGATATCCTTAAAACTTTCTCTAACTAAATAAGAATTGAAATTCTCTAATCTAACTCTATTCTAAGCTGTAGGTAGGTGGATAGTTTCTTGTATTAGAAGAAACTCTCTCTCAGAGCTGTTAGAACAGCGATTGGTTTAAATGCAGACAGACACATCCTTCTGTGAAGTGGCATAGACAGAGAGTGAGCTCAAACAGGAAATGCAGTTTCATAGATAAAACGAGGTCACGTGATTTTGGCAACCAATGAGATCCATACACCGCAAAGTGGTGACGTTGTACATCCTCCTCACCCCCCTCTATCCTCGGAGCTGATTCGCTGTCCGCCAAAATGACAGGAAACGCAGAAAATGTTGTGATAATAGATTATCTGTAAGATTGTCACCTACACTATCGCGTGATCGAAAATTTCCCATAAGTGTAAAAACCGTGCCGATTTCAACTTTTGTCGATAATATTGCTCATCCCTAGTTTTTATAATAAACACATTTTTTGAGAATTTTTGGTTGTGTTTTTTTCATATCACTCTCAACATTTTTGGGGGGAAAATACTGAAATTCTGCAGTTTTCACTTTGGACACTAGGTCTTATAATGGTCTATCACTTCCTGTTTTGCAGAGAAAATATTTCTGAAGAATCAGCATTATCAGCTCATAATAGATTACACTTATTGGTGACATCAATGTGTATAGATAATACAGAATCCACCATTCACAATAGGAGAAAGTCAAAGCTCCCCCTTTCCTCATCCCTGCAACATGATTTCTTTCCAGGACACAGAGCATGCCTTAAAACCTCTCTCAAACAAGTCAGTGCGTCATCTCCTGTTCACAGACTGCAATGTCCATGAATTTTCTGTAAAGCATCTCTCTTAGTGCTGTGAAAAAAGCTCAGACAAGATGGCTGCCCACAATTATAAACAGAAAACTTAATGAAAAGATCTACAGACAAAAAATAAAAATGGCTAAGAAGAAAAGAATATGTATCAGTATTTTTGTAAAATTGGTAAAAAAAAATCCCTTTAAATCTCTTTTCTAATCATTTACAATCTGTTTCATTATGACTAAATTCACCATGCATTTTTGTGGGGGTTTTTTTGGTTTGTTTTTCTAAACAAATCCAGTAATATATAAAAAAAAGACGTTCAGAGGGAAGAATGGCCCTCCTCCTCTTTCTCTATCTACTGCCATGGAGAATGCCGCGACCCCCGCTCCAGGCTGAGGCCGCCCCCGCTCTGCTCCGCTCTCCCCAGCCACTTACTTACCTAGCCATGCTCCTGCTTCCTGTCTCTACTCTGCCAAGTTCCAGCACTAGGAAGCAGGCAGCGCACGTCAGCTCTTTAAGATTTAAAGGTCCAGCGTGCCAGTAATTGGTTATTTGCCTGGTGCAGACCCTATATCTTGCTGACTCCTTCAACTCTGTCTTCTAGAGTACTGGTGTGCTTCAGTTGTCCTCAGAGAGTGTTGGAGAGAGTTTTTCCTAATCTGTACACCATACCTTCCTGCTATCATTTCCTGACCACATTGCCTGCTGCCCACCCTGATCTCATCGTCTGTCCCCGACTTCTCCTCTGTTTAATGATCTTGTACCACGCTACACCCTGGCTGCCATTGCAAGCAAGTCATGTCAGGGGTAGTGACTTGGTAGTTTCCCGCCACAGCAAGTCCAACCCGCTTTGTGGCGGGCTCTGTTGAATGCTGGGGGCTACTTAGGCTCCATTTCGCTACTTAGACTCTGCTTCCTAGCTTGGCTAATACCATCGCTTGTGGTGGTCCAGTGAATCCACCTACATCCATGATAGTCACTTTGAATATCTGGTTATGCCCTTCAGGCTGTGCAATGTTCTGACAGTGTTCCAGAATTTCATTAATGAAATATTTAGAGGTATTTAGAGATCTGTACATTTGTGTTATAGTTAGAGATGGGTGAATCGATTCTAACGAAGTGGAATTCGTTTAGAATTTCAGGAAAACTTCGGTTCTGCACGAAGCCGAAGATTAGGGTGATTCGCGGGAACAAAGCGTGGTTTTAATTGCTAAAATGGCCGCAAGCACATGACGTGACATGGAGAAGAGAACTCTGGGAGGTTGAAAGGGAGACCCTAAATGACATATGCAGACATCAAGCCAATCAGAGACCGGTGGGCTTTTGTGATGTCACAGCACTATAAGTACGGACGCCATGCTCGCTCCTCACACTGCTCTCCTTGTGCCGTGACATAAACGTCCGTGTGCTGCAGCAGCAGAGATCTCACACAAAGGAAATTGCTTTTGGGAGGGGGGGTGTCACTGCTTTTATCAGATACTGCTCCTCTTCCGTTATCATTTTGATTCAGTTTGTGGGGTATTGTAATTCAAGCCCAAGGTGGGTCTAAGTCGGCCCCATATACATATTAATTCTATCTGGTCATTTCTGGAGCAACTTGAATATCCAAGGGTGAATTAAGCCTGTTACTGGTTTTACACGACTAAATTTTTCCTGGTCATTTGTGGCGCACATTTTATATCCAAGGGTTAATTAAGCCTGTTTTTGCTTGTATAGTCAGTAAACTACACATTGTATTAAACGCTACAAACGAGTACTTTTTTATTGTTCATCTCTATAGCGCAATTTATATTCAAGGGTTACCGTTATTAAGCGTGTTTGTGCTTTTATATTCAGTAAAATACACTGTGTTTTTAAAAGCAACATACGAGAAATTTTTTCCTGGTGATTTCTGGAGCGCAATTTATTTTCAATGGTTAATTAAGCGTGTTTGTGCTTTTATATTCAGTAAAATACACTGTGTTTTTAAATGACACATACGAGTAAATTTTTCCTGGTCATTTCTGGAGCGCAATTTATATCCCAGGGTTACCGTTATTAAGCGTGTTTGTGCTTTTATATTCAGTAAAATACACAGTGTTTTTAAACGCCACACACGAGTACATTTTTCCTGGTGATTTCTGGAGCGCAGTTTATATTCAAGGGTTAATTAAGCCTGTTTATGCTTTTATATTCAGTAAAATACACTGTGTTTTTCTATACCACATACGAGTAAATTTTTCCTGGTCATTTCTGGAGCGCAGTTTATATCCAAGGGTTACCCATGCCTGTTATAGCGTTAGATGCTGTATGTTTTGTTTGTCCTGAAGATAAATATTGAATAAACCTTGGATTAATTCACCCGCTGGAGTTTCCCGTTGTGGTATAAGCTTCTATGTTATTGGGTTCATTTGGAGTCAAATACAGGGTGTGTATTTATCATATACAGATATCTTCATTAAACAGAGTCTGTAAATTTTAGAACAAACAGTATGTCAGACAGAGAGGTGGCAGGCTCTTCACATGCGAGTGGCAGTGGGACAAACATTCCTGGAGCAGGTAGAGGTCGCAGCACAGTAAGGGGACGTCACAGCAGGGGTGAATCGGTGAGGCCAGAACTGCCGGTGTCATCTAGTGGCAGTGTGTTGACCAGCAACCCAATGGTTCTTGATTGGTTGACTAGGTCATCAACCTCATCCCAGATGACATCTGACTAATCCAGCCAAGAGTCAGTGGGTTCGTCAGACACAACCCTTAGTTGGCATGGCCTGTGAACAGCTCAGTGGCTCTCACCTGTCCACAAGCCACCCGTTCGGTTCCCTCAGCCAGAGAATTAGTATGTGGTCTGGGCTCAGCGCCACTATACAGCGAGGATGCAAAATTTGAGCCCACTCAGCAGCTAGATGGCAGCGAAGAAGTGGGGCCGACATCCTCTGCTTCTTGCAGTAGGTGGCAAAGTATGGATGTGGAGAGTGGCATGGGAGGTCATGTCTGCATACCAAGACCGTTGAGAAGGACAGCATTGAAGATCCAACAATAATCTATGATGATGTAGCCGATCGCACTTTGGAGCCGGGTGAAGCAAGGGCTTCATCATTGTCAGAAGAAAAGGGCATCAGCTTGCACGTCAGGCAGCAGCGCAGCCAGCAAGTCGGTAGTGTGGCAGTGAGTCAGCAGGGTAGAAGCAGTGCGAGGTTGGGAGAAAAACGGCCACAGGGTAGACGACCCTCTTCGCAGGTCCAAGAAAGTAGCGGCACAGGGGCTCACCGAGGCAGCAGTGGTAGTAGTCACTCAGTGCGGAACGTTGGCGGCAAAACCACCTACTCGGTGGTGTGGCAGTTTTTTGCTAAGTCACCGGAGGAGCCGAACATGGGTATATGTACAATCTGTGGGCAGAAAGTGAAGTGTGGCCAGGGAGCTAACATTTGCACCATGGCCCTGTGTCAACACATGCAGCGTCACCCTCTGGTGGCCTGGGAGAAATGTGGCTCAGATGAGGTGGTCCATCCTGCTGCCAAAGCGACAGCAGCGCCAAGTGGCACGCATGCCAGTGCAGCCAGTCAAGGCTCCAACACCTCTACAGAAGGGAGCTGTTTCTCTTTGCCATCATTTCCCGGTCCAGATGGTTCTGCTCATTGCTACTCATGGCGCCACCAGTCGTTCAACGAGGCGATTGCAAAGAGACAACAGTATGCGTCCAACCATCCTAAGGTGCAGAAGCTGACCGTGCTCCTGTCCAAGTTGTTGGTACTTCAGTCCCTCCCTTTCCAAGTGGTGAACTCTGCACTGTACAGAGCCGAGGTGGAGAATCCCAAGCTGTAATTTCTTTTCAAAAAAGGCAGTACCAGCCCTTCACAAATATGTAGAACAGAAGGTGGGCCAGTCCTTGAGCCTATCCATTTCTTCCAAGGTGCACGGCAGCGCGGACCTGTGGAGCTGTAACTACGGTCAGGGCCAGAACAAGTCCTTTCCGGCCCACTGGGTGAATGTGCTTCCTGCCCACCCACAGCAACAACTTAGACAGGAGAGGGCTCTTTCTCCTCCACGTTGTCAAACTGCTGCTCCTGCGCCAATGTCCGCCTCCTCCACCACCACTACCACCATCTCAGCCCCCAAAAGTGCTGCTCCATTATACCACATGTGTAGGGCACAGCGGTTTCATGAAGTTCTACAGCTGACTTGCCTCGGCGAACAAAGTCAAACAGGGGAGGAACTGCTCCGCCTCATGCAGCAAGAAATCGATGTTTGGCTTTCTCCGCGCCGACTGCAAATCAGAACCATGGTGACGGACAATGGCAGGAACATGGTGTTCGTGCTGCACCGAGAAGGGATGGTGTTCAATCTGGTTGTGAAAAGGTTCCTAAAGTCTTCTACCGATATTCAGAACATTCTGAAAATGGCCAGAAATATGTGCATGCACTTCATCCATTCCTACAAAGCCAGACACACCTTCCTCGAATTGAAACAGCAGAACGACCTCCCCCAACACACGCTGATATGCAATGTTTCCACCCGTTGGAATTCCAGCCTGCACATGTTGGACCGACTGTATGAACAGAGAAAGGCCATTAACGATTTTTTGATGATCAAGGCAGACAGGAGTACTCCCCTGTGTAACTTTGATGTCAGTCAGTGGCAGCTCGCTGATGAGCAGCTTCCTTCACTAGCCTAGTGAGGAGGGCACTTACCAGCAGAAGCAGGACCTGGAGCAGACCCTGAACCAACAGGTCGTGGCCTACTTGGACAGCACTCTGCCACCCCAGTTAGAAAATCCGCTGGACTACTGGGCAGCCAAACTGGATGTGTGGCCACAACTTGCCGAGTTTACAGTGGAGAAGCTGTCCTGCCCGGCCAGTAGTGTGGCATTAGAGCGGGTGTTCAGTGCGGCGGGGGGCATTGTTACCCCAAGGAGAACCCGCTTGTCCACCGGAAATGTGGAGCGACTGACCTTTGTCAAGATGAATCAGGCGTGGATCGGCCAGGATTTCCACACACCAATGCCTTAGGCATCAGATTACATCAGCCATGACTCCTCACTAGTGATGAGCGATTACGTTGACTATCGTCATTGGGTCGATAGTCGATATCGGCAATTATCAATAAGATATCTGATAGTCGATAATAGATTATCGCCGATGAACATTAAAGTCTATGGGAGAGCAACAACACCTTCATTCTTACACCCAAACTGGGCTGGTGAAGCTGGAATTAACATCCACAACAGTCAAATGGATACGTGCTACATCTTAGGCACCACACTTAGGTTATAAAAGCCACAGAAAAAAACTCACAGACCATTCACTATTCCTGTCTTGTACCACAGCATGACCCTTAAACCTGCATGACCCACAAATTAAAAAGTACCAGAAGGCAGTATGATTTGAACCATCATTTTACTTGAACTGGACATTGAATATCCCTGTCCTGGAACGCAGCATGAGCCCCAAACCTGCATGACCCCAGATTAAAAAGTGCCGGAAAAAGGAGTCTTTCAATCACCATTTTAGTTGAACTGGACATTAACTATATCTGTCCTGTACCGCAGTATGACCATTAAACCTGTCTGACCCACAGATTAAAAAGTGCTGGGAAAAGGAGTCTTTCAACCCATTTTAGTTTCACTGGACATTGACTATACCTGTCCTGGTCTGCAGTATGACCTTTAAACCTGTTTCACCCCCAAAATAAAAGGCCCGGGAAAAGGAGTCTTTGAACCACCATTTTAGTTTCACTGGACATTGACTTTCCCTTTGTCCTGGGCCACAGCATGAGCCCCAAACCTGCATGACCCCCACATTTAAAAAGTGCCGGAAAAAGGAGTCTTTCAACCACCATTGTAGTTTCACTGGACATAGACTAAACCTGTCCTGGGCCACAGCATGACGCCTAAACCTGTTTGACCACCAAATTAAAAAGTGCCGGGAAACGGAGTCTTTGAACCACCATTTTAGTTGAACTGGACATTAACTATATCTGTCCTGGACCGCAGTATGACCATTAAACTGTCTGCCCCCCAAAAATTAAAAAGTGCGGGAAAAGGAGTCTTTGAACCACCATTTTAGTTGAACTGGACATTGACTAAAACCTGTCCGGGCCACAGCATGACCCCCCAAACCTGCATGATCCTACATTTAAAAAGTGCCGGAAAAAGGAGTCTTTTCAACCCCCTTTTAAAGTTTCACTGGACAAAACAAATTACCTGTCCTGGGCCCAAACAGCATGACCCAAAAAACCTGTTTGCCCCCAAAATTTAAAAAAAGTGCCGGGAAAAGGAGTTTTGAACCACCTTTTTTAGTTAAAACGGAAACCATTAACTATATTTTGTCCGTCCCGGGCATTTTTCCCTTTTAAAACCTTTTGGCCCCACATTTTTAAAAAGTGCCAGGAAAAGGAGTTTTAAACCCCCTTTTTTTAAAGTTGAACGGACTTAACTATATCTTTTCCTGAAAGCAGTAAGACCATTAAACCTGTCGGCCCCCACAGATTAAAAATTTTGCGGGAAAAAGGGAGCCCTTTAAAAAACCCCATTTTGGGTTAAAACGGGGGAACATTGACTATACCCTGTCCTGAAACCGCAGTATGCCAAAAAATTTTCCCTGGCCCACAGTTTTAAAATTTTTGGGGGGGAAAAAGGGAGATTTGAACCCCCTTTTTTATTTTGAATTTGGACTTTGACTAAAACCTTTCCGGGGCCCAAACAGAATGTTTCCCCCAAACCGCATGCCCCCCCCCCAAAAAAAATTTTAAAAAAATTGCCGGAAAAAAAAGGGTCTTTAAAACCACCATTTTAGTTTCCCGGGGACTTTGGGGACTATACCTTGTCCGGGGCCAAAACATCCCCCAAAAAACCGTTTGACCCACAAATCACAAAGTGCCACAAGCAAAATTTTGTCCAGTGACTCTCATTTAGTATTTTTTTTTGGAAAATGACTTTTTTTTTACAAAATTTATTTAGGGACGTTTTTTTTTATATTTTTTAACATTATTACCATTTTGCTTTTTTTTCAAGTGTGATAACAAACAACATACACCCCCCCCTCAGTTTTTTAAAGGGGTTTTTTTTTTACACTTGTTGATGTGTTAATTCGTCCCCAAAACCCCCTAAGAAATAAAAAAGTCCTAATCACCCCCCAAAAAAAACTTTTTAGTTGAGAAACATTTGGGCCCCCCGGTTTTCTGAGACTGATTCACCCCAATAAAATTTAATTTTTAAAAAATTTTTCCCCCCCAAACCCTTTCTTTCATTGTTTGGGGAAAAGGGACCCCCCTGAAAACAAATGATTTTTACCCCAAAAGGGACCCCCACCCCAAAAAAATTTTTAAGCCTCAAATTGGCAATTTGTGTCCACCCCGGGAGCCCTTTTTGAAAATATTTAAACCCCCCAAAAAAACACCTTTTTAAAAAATCGATTTTTTAGAAAAATTTTTAAACCCTTCTCCTGTTTGCCCCCTAACGGAGAGAGGAAAAAGGTGCTCCCAAACACCAAAACTGAAAACCCAGGGAGGCCCCAGCGGGCCGACTTACAGTGGGTTGGGGTTGGAGACCGGGGCTAGCGCCCTGCCATCTTTTTAACACGCTTTTTTCAGAAAGCCCAGGGCCCCGGATTTAAGTGGGTGGGGTGAACCCCACTGGGGGTCCGCATCAAATTAACCCATAAAAATTCCCTTTTTAAAGCACAACGAAAACAGCCCCTGTTTAAAAGAAAGGAGTGGGGGAAAGAGGAAGTTTTTGGGTAAACCTCCACCCTTTTCCTCAAAAACACAGCCAAGACCTGGGGTTAGCGTTTTGCCCCCTGTATGAGGCGGCCCAAAATTAGTTTCATTTGGCAATACTGGGGGGTTTTAAACGTTTCCTTTTTCCCACCCAGGTCCCCTTTTTAAATTTTTCCTTTTCTTTTTTCTTTTTTACTCAACGTGCTGGGGGAAAATTTGTCTCGTATTTGTTCTCTGTCCGTCTCCATACCCCATGTCCTCTAAAAATTTTCCATTTTGGTAAAGTTTCCGGCCCTTCCCTTTTACAATTCGGGAAGGAATTTTTTTCCAGCTTTTTTTTGTACATGCAATTTTTTTTAGAGTTTAATTCTAAAAAAACATTTTGAAAACATAAAAAGGGAATCCCACAATGTTTTTGTTTCTTTTTTTTTAATTGTTTTAAAAAATGGTTGTTCAAAAAACCGGGGTTTTGTTTAGCTATTTTAAAAGATCTTGCAAAAACAAAAGTCATTTTCAATATGTGCCCCATTAAAAGTTTCCTCCCAAATTCTGTTTATGACAGCCCCAATCCCCCCTTGGGCCCCACCTTAAACAATTTTTTAAAGAAACAAATTTCTGTTAGAAAAACATTTTTTTAAAAAGGACCTGTAATATAGCTGAAATGCACGACAAAATCCCCCCCCAAAAATTCAAAGCATGACCCTTTGCCCCTTTGGAAAAATTGGGAAAAAGAACAAATGTCTGTTAAAAGGAAAATTTTTTTAAAATGGGAAACCTGTGGGAAATTCCCGCATTTAAAAAGCAGAAAAAAAATTAAAAAAAGACCCACCAAAAAATTTTAAAAATTTTTTTTTTTAATTTTAAAATTTTTTTTTTTTTTTTATTTTTTTTTTTGGGATAAGCCAAAATTTCTTTTCCCAAAAGGGAAACCAGTTTTAGCTGTATCTCACAGAAACATGCCCCCAAAAAAAATTATAAAAAAGACCTAAACCCCCAATTAAAAATTGGGGTTTGGAGAAATGCCACTTAGAAGCCACTTTTCCCTGTTCCAAAGGACCATAAATTAAACTGTATCTCCTAGAACATGACCCCCAAAAAATTATAAATATGATTTTCTAAGCCATATTAAAAACTTTTTGGGAAAAAAAAAAAATTTGCAGTAAAAAAATGATCTTTTTAAAAAAAAAGTTTTAAAATTGGGACCATTTCTGTTTGAAGGGGAAATTTGTAAATAAACCGGCAACTAATCGGTGACCCCCGGCAACTGGGGCCCAACATCATCAGAACCCCAAGTTTTAAATTCATTTTTGATAAAATTTAAAAAACGACCCAAACAAAAATCGGAAAGCCGGAATGCGGGGACAACACCCCCTATGGCTTGGCGACCAGCCGGGCCCCATTCGCCCTTTTTTGGTACCCAAAACTTTTGGGGTTTCCGGAACACATACAAAAACATCGGTGTTGGGGACGAAGATAGTCGGCCCCAAAAGATCTTAACTGGTCTCTGTGTTTTGGGATGGGGTTCCCCTGTTTTGCTTTGCGTTGGAGAGGTTTTAAACCCAAAGATTCCCAAAGATTTAACCCTTAGGCTTCCGCCCCCCTCTCCCTCTCCCTGCTGCCGCCCAGCCTAAATTTGGCCCCCTCAACGCTGTCACTTCGGATTTTTGTTTAAAACCGGACTTTTGGGGGGTAAACTGAAGCAGACCCCCCCCACGTGTCTCCGGGGTTTTCAATCACAAGGCCCTCCTTTTCCCTCCCATTTTAATCTCTTTTTGGGTTTTTGGAAAAGGAATTTTTGCTGAGTTTTTTTTTTGTCCCGGGGGTTTTCCCAGGAGGGTTGCCCCCCAAAAACCTTTTGTTCATTTTGTTTCCCTTTTAATTGCGAGGATAAATTTTGGGAGGGGAAATGGAGAATCCAAGCACTCAGGGTGAGAGATGGAACCTTAAATTTTCCCAAAGGGCCTCGGGGGCGAGGGGCACTAGAAAACGGGATTTTCCTCATTTTCCCCCTCCCCGCCTTAAATTCGCCCCCCAAAACCTTTTTCCAAAGGGCGGGGACGTGGGTTTAAATTTCGGTGTCTGGGAAAAACCTCCCCCTCCTCCCCCGCTTCCCCCGGAAACCAGCTTCAAACACAGCCCGACTTGCCTAAGATGTTGCCCCCCTTGGGGAAAAGATTCCCCCCGCCTTGCACTGGGCCCTGGACCCCAAACCCCATTTCCAAAATAAAGACCAAAAAAAATTGGAAACTTTTGGGGCCCTTCCCGGTTCAAACGGAAAAAGGAAATGCTCTTTTGGTCCGCATCGGGTTTCCGTCTCCTCCTCCGTCGCGGGGGCCCTGTTTTTTCAGAGTGTCCAACGATCGTTCCAGAACTAAGATCCCCCACAATGCTCATGCAAAACGGGGGCATCGCCCGCACTGCCCCTTTTGGGGGGGCTTTTCTTCAAAACTGGCAAGGGATGGTGCAGGGGCTTTTTCACCTGCTCCCCCTTTTCAGGGGCTCAACACCGAGGTCCGCACCGCTGCTTGTCAGGCCTTGTGTCACTTCGTATTTTGGCGTAATGGCATTGCGTGTTTGCCCAAACCCTTGTAAAAATTTTGGATTTTTTGGAAATTTCCCAAGGTGTTGCCCACGTCAAAAATTGAGAGGGTTGGGCCCGGGGGAGGCCGATTTGCCCGTTTGCAACCCCCCAGACAGGGGGGACAAAGGGCAGGGTGAGAACGGGGGAAGTGCAAATTTAGATTTCCCAAACCTTCCTAAAGGGGGCAGCCCGGGAGGGTACCCTTTTTTTAAAAATTTTTTCGGGGCGACAAGGTTAAAGACATTTGCCAGGCAAGGGATTGCCCAAACCAAACCAAATTTTTAAGGGGCCCAGAAATTTTTCGCCCTTTAAAATTGAAACACCCCTTCCTGGAACGGGGGTTTTTGGGCCCACCCACCCAGCCTTCAGGCCCCTCTTTTGCGGGAAAAAGCCGCCCAGCCCTGCCCTGTGTTTTGCACGGTCCCCCAAGACGGGTTTAAATTTTTAAACCCCAGCCTGGTTTGTCGGGGCCCCCGGTTTCCCCCAAAGAGGCCCTTGGGGGGAAAGAGCCTTGCACCATCCCTGTTTTTTTTAAGAGCTTGCGCCGACCCTTTAGAGCCCCCCTTTCACCCCAGAGACATCCCCCCAGCTCACCCGTGAGCTGTTAAAAGAGATTTAGGGGCCTTGGCCGTGTTAACTATTTCCCTTTGGGGGCCGGGGGTTAAATTTTGGACTTTTTCCGGTCACAAACAGACAACGCGTTTTAAATTTTAAAAGGACAGTGGCTGGCTTAGGGCGGGGAAAGGCTTTTTTGGAAAAGAAAGGCCTGCCCGGATCGGTTTATTGGGGGGCGGGTGGGGGCCTTTACGTGGGGGAAAACCCTCTGTATCCACCAGACGGAAAAAAAAACTTTTCCCAAAGGGCCCCAAAACCCTGGAAAAATTGCCGACATTGGCTTTTTGGTTTTGGGGATTTTTTGGGGGTTTAAAGTTTTTCTTCTGCCCCCAAAACCGGGAAAGAAGAATGGGCTGAAAGTTTGGCCCCTCTGTACGGCGTAAGGTCTTTCAAATTTGGCGGAAGGAAAAGGGGTGAGGAGGGGTTTCCCTGGTGGGCTGGGGGGGCGGAGGAGGAACCGGAGACAGGGGTTTTTTGACGGGGTTGGGGGGCCCCCCTGGGGGGGTTGGGCCCGGGCCTTTTTTGGGGAAAAGATTTTCCCTCCAAAACAAACTCATGCATTCCTGCATTTGATCTGGGCCCATGTTGGGTGGGGGTTTAAAACCCACCTAAGGTTTTTTCCCTCAAATTTTATGCTTTCCCGGCAAAGGGGGGCATATAAACATCGCGGGGTGAATCAGGGGCTTGCTCAGAAAAGGGCCCAGGCTTGAAGGTCCTGGACCTTTTTTACGGGGGATAAATGGGGAACCGGGGTTTTCTTGCGGACCGTGGCGGGGGAATCATTCAGCGGATTCTGCGTCGCCCTCCCCCTTTTTGGGGCGGGATTTTCGACTGACACCCCCCCTTCCCGTTTTTCCCTTTCCTCGCCCCAGGGGATGAAGCGCTCACAACCCAAATTTGCTTAAAAAGACCATTTTGGATCCGCAATTTCGTAAATAAACATCATCAACCAGGGATTTCCCGTCGTCCTGACTTTCTGCATCCGGGTTTCTGCGGGCTACAGACAGGGGGAATGAAAGGGCGCTGCCGACCACCCCAAATTTTTGCCGTTTTAAACCGGGCTTCCTTCCCCCCTCCTTGATGGTTTCAAAACTGGGGGGTCAAAAGGAAAATTAAAATCTCCCCCTTTGGGCCCTTTAAATTTTTTTTAAAACATCCTTCTGACCCCAACCGCATTTTTGTCATAAAATTTAGGTCTTCAGAAAAATGGATTTCCCCCGGGGTGGGAAACAACCGGGGGGGACTTTTGGGGCCGCTTAAAGGTTGGAAACGGATGTAAATATGTGATGACAAATTTTGTGGGCTTTGACGGGGGGGAACGAGGGGGGAAAAGACTGGGGAAATGCAGGTTGCTTTAAACCACGAAAAAACCCAAAATTGGCGAGGGTTTGTTTGCTACTGGATTCCGGGGCCCCATGACCCACGAAACGGCCGGGAGGTACTGAAATGACGATCCCTGGCTTTGGGGTTTTTGCCCACCAGCCTGGAAGGAACCTTCTCTCTTTACCTCTCCCTCCATGTCCTCCCCCCCCTCTTTGCTCACTTACCACCTAAATTTTTTCCCTTTTCAAAATAAAAAAATTTGGGGCGGTTTTGGAGGAGTTTGGAAAACCCCCTCTTTTTAAAAAGACGGGGAAAATCACAGCAAATTCCAAACCCTCAAATAAAAGAAAAAATTGTTTAAATTAAAAATTTAAAACGCAAGGGCTCAATAAACACACTGGCCTGGCCAAATTTAAAAAAAAAAAAAACGTTTTGAAATGTATACTGATAAAAAAAAGGAAATTTTTTGGCACCAATCAAACCTGTGGTGACTACAAATTTTGGGGATTCAAAAAAAAACTCCCAAAGTAGATCAAAACCCCAAAGCTTGATTGACCAAAAGTGAAGAAAAACCCCCTGCTGAATGAATAGGGTTTTTTTAAAAAAAAGGTTTTTTTTTTGGCACCTACAGTACACCAGTTTGCAAAAAAATTTCTTTTATTAAATTTTAAAGAAAAATTAGATCTATCAACAAAAAGGCCTTGATTTAACCAAAATAAAAAAAAAAACACCTGTCGAAATGAATCCCGGATTTTAAAAGGGGGTTATTTTTGGCACCTATCAGTACCCCCGGGTTGGTGATAAAAAGTTGCGGATTAAAATTTAACTGCAAGGTGGCTCTATCAATACAGCTGCCAGCCCCCAAAGTGAAAAAAACCCCACGTACCCTAAAAATGTTTTAAGGGAAAATAAAAGGTATTTTTTGGCCCCTTTATAAACCTGTGGTGACTAAAAAAATTGTTTTGGAAATTAAAATTTAACCCCAAGGTGGTTTAAACAACAAAGCGGGGATTTTAAAAATTTTTAAAAAAAAAAACCCCCTTAGCTGAAATGTTTACTGAAAATTTAAAAGGGGATTTTTTGCACCTAACAAATAGCCCTTTGAAAGTTACTAAAAAAGATCTGTATCCTAATAAAAAGAAATGCAATTTCAAAACAAAGTTTTGGGCTGTACAATACCCCAGAAACCCTTTAGGCTTTGCCCTTGGTTCTTCCCGGGGGCCCCCCCCCCCCCCCGGCCCCCCCTTCGTGACTTTAAAAAGCGGTAGTTGTTTCCTTTTAAAAATTTCCCGGGCCTAACTACCAAAAATTCTGCAAATCTCTGATCTAACTAATTCAAAGGGAACACAGCTAAAATTTAGGGGGCCTGCTCTGTGAAAAAAAAAAAAAATTTCCCGCTGAGCTTTTTGTTTAGTTTTTTGGGAAACAAAAACCTTCCCCCAAAACCCCAAGTATTTTAAATTGGTTTTTAAATTTATTTGTATACATGTTTTTTAAATTAAATTTGCAGGGTTTTCAATGTCCCGTCAAAAACTTTAAATATTTTTGAACCCTAAGACAAAGGGGGAGAGACCGCTTAAACCCACGACAAACCACTAGTGTTTTTGAACCAAACATTACCCTTTTGCAAAACCCCCTCTTTTAAATATACATTGGCAGGGGCCCAGAGCGCAGCCAATGCTGGGAGACCCCGACGACATTTGGATCATGAAACAAAAGGGGTTTGTTTAATGTAAAACGAGGTCATTTGTTTTTCCCCCCACCCAATGGGCAACCCAAACAAAAACCCCCAGTAAAGCCCGTCGCCACACAAAACTCACCCTGATTATTCTAAAAAGGGCCGTTTTTGTGGCCACCAAAATGCCCGGGGAAGCGCCAAAAAATGGCGCAAAAATTAATGGGATTATGCCCCAGTTTTTAAAACCAAAAATTTTCGCGTGATCAAAAAAACCCCATCAAACTAAAAACCGTGGGATTTTCAACTTTGTCGAAAATTTAATGGGCTCAACACTACTCCCTCCCCAAAACTTTGAGAAATGGCCCTTTTTTTCCCAAACTAACTGCCATCACCACTTTTTCTGATGCCCCCAACCCCCCTGTTTGCCAAAAAACCTGCTCCCCACCATCTGCTCCCCACCATCTTTACCAGGGACTGGAAATGCCACCCACCTCCGCACTCTGTCATTGTGCCACTCTAGGACCTCATGCTGCTGCTGCTGCTGCCGTGACCTCCACACTCTGTCATTGTGCCACTCTGTGGCCTACTCCTGTTTGTGCCTCCTCTACACTCTGTCATTGTGCCACTCTCTGACCTCATGCTGCTGTTGCTGCTGCCATGACCTCCACACTCTGTCATTGTGCCACTCTGTGGTCTACTCCTCTTTGTGCCACCTCCAGAATGTCATTGTGCCACTCTATGACTTCATGCTGCTGCTGTTGCTGCTGCTATGACCTCCACACTATGTGATTGTGCCACTCTGTGGCCTCCTCATGCTGCTGCCAAGTGACCGCTGTCTCACTGGAACACCCTGTGGCTTCCTAATGCTGCTTCCACCCTCACCACTCTATGGCGTTGCCACTATGTTTGGTTTTCCCCTTCTTTTCACCTGTCAGAAGGAATGGGAAGGATCAGGATTGTCTAGCCAAAAGCAGGAGTGGATACAGAATACAGAAGACATGCAAATATCCCATTTTTCTAGTCATCTCTGTTTGGATCAACTCCTGTTTGTTTTTGGCCTTAGCGATACTGATGGATTATTGACCGATTGAAAGCGGACACTGACGGATGAAAGGATGGGGAAAATGATCAGAGACGTCAATGCAAAATTACAGCCGACACCCTCTCCACTCATTCGGGGGGCCTCTACATGTATCAGAGTTTAACAGAACAGGTTCTTCATATTCTATGACGGTTTAAAAGCTTCTGGCCTCATGGAGTGAACCCTGCTGTGATGTCCCCTTACTGTGCTGAGACCTGTGCCAGCTCCAGTAACTTTTTCTGTGTTCTTTGAAGCTATCATAGGATCTTAGGCCTCAGCTTGTTTTTTTTTTCCAGCTGGCGCTGCCATGACTTTATCAGTGCATGCTTTCCCGTTCAGTTTTTTTGGTCAGTTTTGCCCCTGTAAGTGCTGTGCGAATTTTAGAGTGAAGCGATTCTAAGAGCGGCGGTTGTCATGTGCGTGTCATACTAAAACACAGCATTGTATGTAGACCAAACCAAACTCCCTCTGCATATTTGAGCATGGCACAATGTTCTACAGCACCCTGCAGGCTTTCTGCAGCCAGGAAATAGCTGTTTTTAACGCGATTCGTTGCAAATTTATTCGGGTCAAAAAGAATTTTGACGGAGAATTCTGCAAACTCGGCGAATCAAATTTTTGAGAAATTCGCCCATTTCTAGTCATAGTACATCTGGGCGACATCCTGGTTTTCTCTTTGGATCTTGAAACCCATCGAGCCCATGTTCCGCAAGTTCTGAGGCACTTGCAAACCCATTGTCTCTATGACAGGCCTGAGAAGTGGTTTTTTTGGCAATCTAGTCT
>JAODAL010066299.1:0-17828 GCA_025379985.1 Phyllomedusa bahiana | reverse complement strand
GTAGGAATGGTTTTTTTACACATTTCTGTGCAATGTTTGCACAATAATTCTTTTTATTATTTTATTTTTCTCACACTTTTTTGTTAACTTTTTTTTTTTTAATCCCATTAAGGAAAAACTATTATCACAAAAAAAAAGTGTTTTTCGGTTTATTACTGTCCCTGCTTCCCAATCACTGTGTATACAGCACTCAATGAGAAGCTTCCCGGCCATGTGACAGCCAGGGCTTGGAAACTGCAGGAGCTGCTGGGTCTTATCAGATCCAGGTCAGCTCTGCAGTCAGTGCAGGGGATGGGTTTCCCCTGTAACTGCGGATAGTGGACCTTATGTATGAAAACTGTCCAGAAGTAAGACTGTCCTTGTTGCCCATAGCAACCAATCAGAGCCCATAGCGACCAATCAGAGCCCATAGCGACCAATCAGAGCCCATAGCAACCAATCAGAGCCCATAGCAACCAATCAGAGCTCATAGCAACCGATCCAAGCCCATAGCAACCAATCCGAACTCATAGGAACCAATCACAGCCCATAGAACCAATTGGAGCCCATAGCACTGATCAGAGCCCATAGCGACCAACCAGAGCTCAGAGCAAGAAATCAGAGCCCATAGCCACCAATCAGAGCCCATAGCAACCATTCAGAGCCCATAGCAACCAATCCGAGCTCAGAAGAACCAATCATAGCCCATAGCAACCAATCAGAGCCCATAGCAACCAATCAGAGCTCACAGCAACCGATCTGAGCCCATAGCATCCTATCTGAGCCCATAGCCACCAATCAGAGTCCATAGCAACCGATCCAAGCCCATAGCAACCAATCAGAGCTCATAGGAGCCAATCACAGCCCATAGAACCAATCAGAGCCCATAGCCACCAATCAGAGCTCATAGGAACCAATCAGAGCTCATAGGAACCGATCACAGCCCATAGCACCGATCACAGCCCATAGCACTGATCAGAGCTCATAGCAACCAATCCGAGCTTATAGCACTGATCAGAGCCCATAGCAACCAATCAGAGCTCATAGCACTGATCAGAGCCCATAGCAATCAATCAGAGCTCATAGCACTGATCAGAGCCCATAGCAACCAATCAGAGCTCATAGCACTGATCAGAGCCCATAGCAACCAATCAGAGCTCATAGCAACCAATCCGAGCTTATAGGAACCGATCTGAGCTCATAGTGACCAATCAGGGCTCATAGCGACCAATCAGGGCTCATAGTAACCAACCAGAGCTTAGAGCAACCAATCAGAGCTCATAGCAACCAATCAGAGCCCATATCAACCATTCCGACCTCATAGGAACCAATCAGAGCTCATAGGAACCAATCAGAGTCCATAGCAAACAATCAGAGCTCATAGGAACCGATCATAGCCCATAGCAACCAATCAGAGCTCAGAGCAACCAATCAGAGCTCAGCTTACATTTCTCCAGCGCACTATATGAAATGAAAGCTGAGCTCTGATTGGTCGCTGTGAGCTCTGATCGTTGCTATGAGCTCGGATTGGTTGCTATGGGCTCTGCTTGATTACTCTGAGCTCTGATTGGTTGCTATGGGCTCAGGTTGCTATGAGCTCTGGTTGATATGGGCGATGATTGGTTGCTATGAGCTCTGATTGGTTGTTATGGGCTCTGATTGGTTGCTATGAGCAACAAGTACCGTCTCTCTGTTAGACAGTTTTTATAAATAAGACCTAATATATCAGCTATAGGGTAAATCAGAAAGAAAAAAAAAGTGAAGTAGAAATGCCTCCACAATTTAAAAAATTATTTTAGGGAAACTTTTGCTGTTAAAAAAAAAAAGAAAAAAAGAAAAAGAAAAATGAAAAAAAAAATGTTTTTAATGTTTTTCCTCATATAAAAAAAAAAGAGTAGAATTTACAAAAAATAAATCTTGGTATGCCAACAAAGTCTGTGGAGGGAGCAGCCCATAATATCTTATAATAAAGTCTAATGAACGTCTCGTTCCCATCCGGTCGTCTGCTGACCATTGTTATGTCCCCAGCGACTTCCACCACATACAGGTCACATGGAGCCCAGGAGCTGAGCCGCGCGGCACAGCTGATACCCAAACAATAATCCCCAATTCTGACTGGTTAACCCCTCAGATGACACATCACCCGATTTACCGCGACCCTCCCTCCATGTTGGGAAAGGAGGCATTCAGTTGTCACGGCAACAGCGGGCCTCACGAAAGCCCGGGGTCGACCAGGATACTGCTTCTCTCATGGGAGTTCAGTAATTTGACAACATACTACAATACATTAAAAACTCTCCCTAAGGGAATTACAGTGGATGTAAAAGACTCAAAAAGGGTTTATAAAAATGCAAAAAAATAAAAATAAACAAAAAAGAAACCTTTTGGGAACAATGCACAAAAAACTTTGTACCGAACATTCAAAGCCAAAAAAACCACAATAGAAGAATCACTTTTCATCCTTTCTAAACTTTTCTTCTGTTCACCAGTGGAGTTGATTCATGGTGCATAAACAAAGTACTCTTCAAGGCGGACAAATTAATTTAGTAATATAAACTTTTACTTCATATTCCACATAAATATAGACCAGTGAAAAATACAGCAATGTGAATAAAGTCTAAAAACCTGGTGCCGTGTTGGTTGCACAGTGGCATCACGTACTGCAGCGCGACTATCCGCTCGGTTAGGAGTCCACACAGAAAGATGGAGGACCCTAAAAGAATATTGGACGTTTGCCACTGTGCAACCAACACGGCACCAGGTTTTTAGACTTTATTCACATTGCTGTAATTTTCACTGGTCTATATTTATGTGGAATATGAGTTATAAGTTTATATTACTTAATTATTTGTCCGCCTTGAAGGTACTTTGTTTATGGACTGATTATAAGGGTTACTAGGAAAGGTTCCCTGCACCAAGGCGATAACTGGTGACCATTAAGATATAAGCAGCGCTTAAAGTATTGGATATAGTTGATTCATGGTGCCCATCAGTGGAAATGATTATTGGGGTCACCAGTAGAGTTGATTCTTGGGGCCAACCAGTAGAGTTGGTTCTTGGGGCCCACCAGTGTAGTTGGTACTTGGGGACCACCAGTGGAGTTGGTTCTTGGGACCGCCAGTGGAGTTGATTCTTGGGGTCACCAGTAGAGTTGATTCTTGGGGCCAACCAGTAGAGTTGGTTCTTGGGGCCCACCAGTGGAGTTGGTACTTGGGGTCCACCAGTGGAGTTGGTTCTTGGGACCGCCAGTGGAGATGATTCTTGGGGTCCACCAGTGGAGTTGATTCTGGGGGCCACCAGTGAAGTTGATTCTTGGGACCCACCATTGGAGTTGATTCTTCGGGGCCACCAGTAGAGTTGATTCTTGGGACCACCAGTGGAGTTGATTCTTGGGGGTCACCAGTAGAGTTGATTCTTGGGACCCACCACTGGAGTTGATTCTTGGAGCCACCAGTAGAGTTCATTCTTGAGGCCACCAGTGGAGATGATTCTTGAGGCCCACCAGTGGAGTTGATTCTGGGGGCCACCACTGGAGTTGATTCTTGGAGCCACCAGTAGAGTTCATTCTTGAGGCCACCAGTGGAGTTGGTTCTTAGGGCCTACCCTATAGCCTACTGCTTCTCCTTCTCTGCTTTTCTCCCTGAAAAGGAGCCCCAGACAGGCCATGCCCAGAGGTCAATATGTCTAGGGCCCAATCTGGGTTTCCCTTTCTCCCATGTGGGCCAGTTTGAGCCTGACTAGGAAAGTCATTATTATACACTGTTCTATTGCAGAATAGTGTCCAAGTGGTCAAGTACCTTGGGGGTGAGGTGCATGTTTGAGGTGGGGGAATACATGTAAAAAAAAAATACCAAAAGTTTTAAGAATCTAAAAAAATAAAAATATAATAAGAGTTCTAAACGTACCTTTTTCCTCATACAAATACAATTAAAAAGTTGCACATAATTGTCATCAATCAGCCGTAAGAGCGGGCATGACAAACCGTGAAAAATAATTAGTTTTTCTTCCTTTTGGTAATTTTCGCCTTCTTAACAAATTAGTGTATGTATTGTGGCGCTTACTGTGTGTTTTAGAAGTAGGCAATGGCCAACGCGTACTTCCAAAGTGTGGAGGTGGGGGGGGGGGCGGCCCCATCCACCTCCGTCATCCTCAGCACAACGTCACTTCTTTCCCCCGGCGTTCAATACGCGTCGGTCGGTGTAGACGGGTGTTATTCATAGCTATCTATGAAAGCTATGCATTACTGTAATTGCGAGGCACGTTTTGGGTCTATTGAAGCGCAATTAAGTGCCGAAATAGGCCCGCAATTACGCCGTGTGAACATCCCCTTTGGGTTTGTTCAAACGGTCAAATTTCGGCGCACATTTCGCCGCGTATTTGCGCTCTAATACGGGCGAGATGCGCCCCCATAATTACGGTAATCCACAGTTCTCATACAGAACTATGGATTACGCCTCCTCTCCCCACTCGGACAATACGATCACATTGTACGTGCGGGGAGATAAGTGACATGTCAATTACTTGCGGCGAATACTTGCCCGAGTTGAAGTCATGACGGGGTCATCCCCCCAGCCCCCCCCCCCTGCCACCCCCCCCCACCCCCCCCCGCCCCCTGCGTCGTGGGAGTACGCGCCGTTCAGCGCGACTCCCAAATACCCGGTGTAATTCCGACTGTACTGTACGCCCCACAATTACGCCGTGTGAACATAGCCTTAGAATTCAAAATAATCCAAAAAGTTGCAGAATGGTTCCGATAAAAAAACGACACTTAAAACAATCCCTCACTCATAGATGGAAAAACCAAAAAGTTACTGGTCGCAGAAAAAGTTGCTGCAAAGCAAATTTTTTTTAATTTTTTTTTTAAGTAGTAAATCATAATAAAAAATAAATGGTATCACCAGAACTGCACCGACCTGCAGAATACAGAGATCATGTCATTTATACTGAACAATGATCTCCATAAAATTGCACCCACCAGAAAAAAAAAAAATGCTGCAGCTGAATTTTTTTTTTACCTTCCACCTCACAAACGGTTTCATTTTTGTTTTTCCAGTTTCTTTATATAGTACAGTCAATGGCACTATTAAAAATTACATTGGGTCCTGCAATAAATCAAGCCCTCTTACTCTGTATAGAGAGAAAAATAGAAACGTTACGACTCTTGGAAGGTGAAGAGGAAAAAAACCGTAATATAATGGAAAGAAACATTTTGCGGCGGGGAGGACGTAAACGCTGCCATTGTCCTCTTACCGTCATTTGACCCAAACTTGCATCATAACATCAGTAAGGGAGTAAGGGTATGATCACACGATGTACTGCGGCACGTACAGTTTGCGCCGCAGTACATCATGTGTTGCGGGAGCTCGCGCTAATACGCGCGCACTCCCGAGATGCGCGGGGGGGGGGGGGAGGGGCGGCCTCTGCGCCTAACTGAATGGGGAATAGTGCCGTGCGCCATACCTTTCCCCAGTCGCCCCCGCCCCATGAGATCCCTGGGTGCTGGGTGCTCGCCATTGCAGCCGGAAGCCTAATAAAGGCCTCCATGGCTGTCATGTTACTGCTCCTATTACTTGCTGCCATAGGCAGTGATATAAAAGCCATCTTTGTACACTATATATAATGCATAAGGGTGTATAAGCAATCGCACCCAATAGTGGTCAGGTAAAAAGTTTGTCGATTAATCGAGATTGGCAAAAATTGAGATCGAGCCGATTTCGAATTTTTTTTCATGAAATTCTTTTAGATTTTCGGTTTGATAGTCGATTCCCATTAAAGTCAATACAAGGTGAAAATGGCTCGATTTTTACCCAATTTTACCCCAAAAATCGGATCGATCGCGATCGAGAAGCCCGTCTCACTCTCGATTAATTGATCAACTCTAGTCAGGTACCCTAGGGAGACTACAAGTTTTAAAAATTAAAAAAATATTAAACGTTCAAAACCCCCCAATTTTGCTATTTCACTGCCTAGAAAAAAGTTACACAAAATTGTTATGGTCATAAAGGTCGGATCTATCAAAATCTAAAATCATTTATCCTGTAAGGGGAACACCGTAGGAGAAAAAAAAATAGTTTTTTGGGGGGGTAGTCATTTTGAATCCACGAAAATTTGGAAAAAAAAAGTGATGAAAAATTTGCATGTACTCCAAAATGGTTCCAATAAAAAAATACACTCCAGCCTGTAAACAATGAGAACTCACTCATGGTAAGAGGGGGAAAAACAAAAAGTTATAAATACAAAAAAAAAATAAAATTTTTTTTTTTTTTAAGTATAAACAAATAAAAAAAAAAACAAAATTTTTGGTTGGTCATACCGCCCTAGGATACAGATAATGTCATCATCCCTACGGGAAGTCTGTAAAAAAGGGCGAAAATGGGGTTTTTTTTTCATGTTCCGCCCCACAGAGAATTTTTCTCAGTACACTCACGTACTATACATTTGTCCTCAAAAACAACCCCCACACACTTTGAGAGGAAAAATTTAAAATTTTGGGTTTGGGGGGAGAAAAAAAAAATGCAGCGGGGAAAGGGAGTAAAAAATACAACTCGACCCGTAAATAACAAGTCGTCAAACGGCTATGAGGACAGAAAAATGTAAAAAGTTGCAAAAAATATAATACGAAAAAATAAAAATTGTCCTGGTCAATTTGGTTGATTTCTGTTTCTTCAAGATCCAGAGGCTGCACTGACTGCTGCACTCTCTATATACTGACTGCTGCACTCTCTATATACTGACTGCTCCGCTCTCTATATACTGACTGCTCCACTCTCTATATACTGACTGCTCCGCTCTCTATTAGACTCTGCACTCTTTTTTAAACGACGCTCCGCTCTCTATATATGCTGCTCCCTCTTATATATGACTGCTCCCACCTCTTATATGATGCTCTGCTCTTATATACGACTTGACTCTCTTACACTATGCTCCCTCTCTATATATATGTTTGCTCTCTAATATGATGCCCCCATCTCTTACATGACCTCCGCTCTCTATTACTGACTGCTCCTTTTAAATCATGACTCTGCACTCTTTTAAAATGACTGCGCACTCTCATATCAAAGTCCACTCTCTATAATACTGCTTGCTTCTATATATGTGCTTGCCTCTATCACGACGCTGCCTCTCTTATACTGACTGCTGCATCCTTATAACGATGTCTGCTCTCTGATTACGACTGCTTGCTCTCTATATACTGACTGCTCTGCTCTCTGTATACTGAGCCCCCATTTCCCCATATACTGACTGCCTGCCCAAATTATACTGCTCCATTCTATTATGACTGCTGCACTCTCTTTTAAAAGACTGCTCTGCTCTCTATATACTGAATATATAATGGGCTCCTCTCTCTATATACTGACTGCTCATCTCTTTAATGAGCTCGCCTTATCACTGACTGCTCGCTCTTAATACGACTGCTCCCTCTCTATATACTACTGCTTCTCTCATATACTGAATGCCCCACTCTCGTATAACTACCCTCCGCTCCTATAACGATGCTCGCTCTCTATTTTTACTGAGCCCCACTTATATACTATCTCCCCCCCTTCTCTATATATGATGCTGGCTCTCGATATACTGACTGCCCCACTTTATATACGATGCTCCCACTCTTTAGTGATGGGCGCTCTCGTATATACTGACTGCTCCATTTTTTATATCCCACTGCTCCCTCTTATTACTGTGCCCCAAACTCAAAAACTACTGCCCCGTCTCTTATTACGACTGCCCCACTTCTATTTGACTGCCCCTCTCTGTATTACTGATGCTCCCTCTCTATATACTGATGCTCCGCTCTTGAATATGCTGCTCCCTTTTTTTAAATACTGACCCCCTGCTCTCTTAAAGACTGCTGCACTCTTAATATACGCCCCATTCTGTATACTGACTGCTCTCCCCTTTATAAAAGACTGCTTGCTTTGTAAACTGCCCTGCCCCACTCTTTTTTAAAACTGATGCCCCTTCTGTAACTAATGCCCCGCTCTTATATATGACTGCTGCTCTTTTGTATCCCTGATGCCCCGCTCCCTGTATATCTGACTGCTACTCTCTGTATACGATGCTCTGCTCTCTTTTTAACTGATGCTCTGTCTCTGTATACGACGTCCACTCTCTATATACGATGCTTGCTCTCTATATCTGATGTTGCTCTTGTATATGCTGCTCCACTCTCGTTTATGACGCTTGTTCTATAGAGTGTGCTCTGCTCTTTAAAGAGTGATGCTTCTCTCTATATACTGACTGCTCTGCTTTCTGTATACTGACTGCTCCACTCTCTGTATACTGACTGCTCTGCTCTCTATAGAGTGACTGCTCTGCTCTCTGTATATACTGACCCCTCCTCTCTCTATATACTGACTGCTCTGCTCTTTTTTATAAACGCTCCGCCTTGTATATGACTGCTCTATTCTGTATATACGACTGCCCACTTTATATACTGATGCCTCCGCTCCTGTATACTAACGCCGCTCTCTATATATGACTGCTCCGTTTTTTTAATACTGATGCCCCATTTTGTTTACACCCTCGCTCTCATAACTGACTGCCCGCCTCTTATATACTCCCCCCTCCCCCTTCATATACTGACTGCTCCACATCTTATATGTGACGCTGCGTTCTTTTTAAATCTGCTGCTCTGCCTCTTACACTGACTGCTCCGTTCTAATACTGAGCTCCACTCTCTATTACTGACTGCCCGTTTTGTAATACTGACTGCCCCATCTCTATAACTGATGCTGCACTCTCATATACTGATGTCCGCTCTCTGTTACACGATACCCCGCCTTATATACTGACGCCCGCCTCTTATACACTAAAGCTCCCCTCCTGATATATGATCCCTCCACTCTCTGTTACTGATGCTCTGCTCTCTTATACTGATGCTTGCTTCTGTATACTGACTGCCCCACTCTTATATATGATCTTTGTTTCCTTAACTGATGCCTCCCTTCTGTTATTTGACGCCCCCACTCTCTGTATCTGACTGCTCTGCTCTCATAGGTACTGTTTGCTTTAAGAGTGCTGCTTGCTCCCCTATACTGACGCTCTGCTTTCGATAGATGCTCCACTTCGTATATGACTCCCCGCTTTTTAAGAGTGACTGCTTGCTCTTGTATATACGACCCCCCGCTCTCTATATATGACTGCTTGCTTTTATATACAAAACGCTCCGCTCTCTGTTTACGCTGTCTCTCTTGTATATTGACTGCTCCACCCCTTATATACTGATGCTCCTTATATATGATGCTCTGCTCTCTGTTACGACTCTCCCCTCTCTAACAATGACTGCTGCCTCTTATATAGATGCTGCACTCTTTTAAATACTGTGCTCTCTGTATATACTGACTGCTCCACTCTCTATATACTGATGCGCACCTCTTATACTGATGCCCCCACTCTCTGTTCTGATGCTCCACTCTTTATCCCTACCCCCGCCTCTGTATACACTGACGCCCACTATTTATACTGCTTCTCCTCTCTCTATATCGACCTGCCCCTCTAAAAAAGCTGCTCTGTTTAAATGACTGCTCCACTCTCTATATACTGACTGCTCCGCCTCTATTTACTAATGCTCGCTCTCTATAACAACGCTCCGCTCTTATAACTGACTGCTCCATCTCTAACACGACTGTCCACTTTTATATATGACTGCCCACTCTCTATTATGAGCTCCACTCTCTATTATAACGCCCCGCTCTCTGTTTATACTGCTGCTGCACCTCTATATACTACTGCTCCACCTTATATCAAAAAATCCCGCTCTCTTTTTTTATGACTGCCACTCTTATATAGATGCTCTGTCTCAAATACTGTTGTTCTTCCTATATAATGATACTACTCTCTGTATATCTCCCCCCCGCTCTCATTATGACTCCCACTCTCTATACATGACGTCCACTCCTATATACTGACTGCTCCGCTCTCTATATACGATGCCCGCTCTCTGTATACATATGCTCCACTCTCTTAATGACTGCTTCTTCTATATCTGATGCTCCACTTTCTATTATGATGCTCCCTCTCTATATATGATGCTCTGCTCCTGATACTGATCTCACCTTAATACTACTGTGCACTTCTAAAAATTTGACTGCTCTGCCTCTATCACTGACTGTTACTCTCTATATACGATGCTCTATTCTCTGTATACATGTTGCTCCGCTCCTAAAACATGACTGTTTGCTCTCTATATCTGACTGCTCCACTCTATTACGACTGCCTGCCCCTTGATACTGACTGTTACTCTTATAACTGACGCCTATTCTTGTTACACTGATTCTCCGCTCTCTTTTTCATAAAAGCTCTGTCTTATTACTGACGCTCCACTCTCTATATCACGCCCACTCTCTATATACTGACTGCTCTGCTCTCTGTATACTGACTGCTCTACTCTCTATATACTGACTGCTCTATTCTCTGTATACACTGATTGCTCCGCTCTCTATACACTGAGGCTTGCTTCTATATACGACTGCCCCCACTCTTATTATGACTGCCCCTTTCTTATAACGATGTTGCTTCTAAAACTGACTGCCCCATCTCTTTTTACTGATGCTCTCTCTCTATTACTAAACTTCCTCTCTATATACTGACTGCTCTGCTCGCTATATACTGACTGCTTTCTTTGTTACTGAGCTCTACTCTCTATATATGACTGCTTTTTTTTGTATAACTGTTGCTTGCTCTCATATATATGCTTGTTATACTTAGGGGACACTGTGGATACCACTGTTTAGAGGGTTCTGTGGTTGGCGTTGTTATGAGGAGATCTGTGGCCATCACTATTTTGGTGGCGTTGTGGGTGATAATTGGGCAGTGTGGCGCGCTCTGCTATAGGGCATTGTGGATAGTATAATGATGAAGGGCACTTTGGCAGACTCCTGTATGGGGGCACTGTGGTTGGCATTGTTACGTCAAGTGCTATGGCTGTCACTGTGGCGGTGGTTAGGGGGCACTGGGGGGCACTGTTATGGGCACTGTGGCTGGCATTTTTGGGGGGGCATTTGTGGTTGGTTCGTTTTGGGGATGTGGGGGCATTGTTACTTTCAAGTGCATCTGCACTGTGGCAGGCCGTTTTTGGGGCACTGTGGGGGGGCCTGCTTTGGGGGGACTGTGGCAGGCTGGGGTTAGGGGGCCTTGGTGGCACTGCTTTGGGGGCACTGTGGCAGGCTCGGTTATGGGGCACTGTGGCTGGCACTGCTTTGGGGGCAATGTGGCTGGCACTGCTTTGGGGGCACTGTGGCTGGCACTGTGGGAGGAGTCTGGAGGGGACAGAAGAGTCTGCAGAAGACAAAAAGGTCCGGAGGGGACAGAGGCGTCTGCAGAGGACAGAAGCGTCTTAAGGAGACAGAGGAGTCTGGAAGAGACAGAGGAGTCTGGAGGGGACATAGGTGTCTGGAGGGAGACAGAGGGTTCAGTACGGAGACGGAGGAGTTTGGAAGGGACAGAGGGGTCTGGAAGACACAGATGAGTTTGGAGGAAGACAAGAGTCTGGAGGGGGACAGAGGGGTCGGAGTTTGGATGGAACAATGTGGTGGGGAGGGGAACCGAGGAGCCTGAGGGGGGACAAAGGGGTCTGGCGTGGAGGAGGAGTCTGGAGGGGACAGAAGGGTCTGGGGGGGGGATGGAGGAGTCTGAAGGGGACAGAAGGGTCTGGGGGGGGGGGGAACATATGGTTCTGGAGTGGTGGAGGAGTTGGAGGGGACGGGAAGGGTCTGGGGGGGGATGGAGGGGGTCTAAAGGGGGGACGAAGGGCCCTGGGGGGGACATATGGTTCTGGAGGGGACGGAGGAGTCTGGGGGGGACAGAAGGGTCGGGGGGGGGGGGGGACATATGGTTCTGGAGTGGATGGAGGAGTCAGGAGGGGACAGAAGGGTCTGGGGGGGGGACATAGGGTTCTGGAGGGGATGGAGGTGTCTGGAGGGGAACAGAGGGGTCTGGGGGGGGGACATAGGGTTCTGGAGGGGACGGAGGAGTCTGGAGGGGACAGAGGAGTCTGGAGGAGATATTTACTACTCATCTTAGTCTACTAGGAACAGATGTGCTAAGAACAAAGAACAGGGACAGAAGCGCTCAATGTGCGGTAAAATTACCCAAAAAACCCATGAATGCAGTAATGACCCTGCTCACCCGGGCTGGGTGTACAAATGGTACAACACATACAAATTCCCCACTGAGAACAGTGGCCAACGGGTCTCCTCCACACGGGTCTCCTCCACACGGGTGTCCTCCACATGGGTCTCCTCCACACGGGTCTCCTCCACACGGGTATCCTCCACATGGGTCTCCTCCACACGGGGATCCTCCACACGGGGATCCTCCACACGGGTCTCCTCCACATGGGTCTCCTCCACACGGGTCTCCTCCACACGGGTCTCCTCCACACGGGTCTCCTCCACACGGGTCTCCTCCACACGGGTGTCCTCCACACGGGTCTCCTCCACACGGGTGTCCTCCACACGGGGATCCTCCACACGGGTCTCCTCCACACGGGTGTCCTCCACACGGGTGTCCTCCACACGGGTCTCCTCCACACGGGTGTCCTCCACACGGGTCCTCCTCCACACGGGTTCCTCCACAGGGTGGTCCCCCAAACACGGGGATCCTCCACACGGGTGCCCCCCACACGGGTGCCCCCCCAACAGGGTCTCCTCACACGGGTCTCCTCCACACGGGTGTCCTCCACACGGGGATCCTCCACACGGGTCTCCTCCACACGGGTCTCCACCACAGGGGGATCCTCCAACGGGTGTCTCCACGGGTTCCCCCACACGGGTCTCCTCCACACGGGGATCGCACACGGAGGTCCACGGAAAGCTTATATCCAAAGATATTTTAGAAGAGAATTGTAGGGCTGGGGTTTAGACTATGCCGAACATATGACACTGGGACTAAACCACTATTTATGTGTCATATTTTATTGAATAGTACAGGAGGACAACGCGTTTCGCGAGCAGGTACCAGCCTGATGAAGTGAGCTCGTACCTGCCCGCGAAACGCGTTGTCCTCCTGTACTATTCTCTTCTAAAATATCTTTGGATTTCATCTTAGTCTACAAATCACATTGCTTGAGGGCTTGTGTAAGTAGAAGAAGCCGCTTCAGCAGAAGTTGTCGGGATACCTAGAGGCCGCCCGGTCAGTTTTACATGGTGACCATTGGGATATATGGCCATTCATGCCATAGGAGGAAGGGTCCGGAGCAGAGGCACATGGGAGACAACCCTCATGTAATAACAGCGCTGGGTTGGACAGAGGAATACAGCAACAACAAAATGGTGGACAAGGCGCTCGTTCCCGGAATCAAAATATATGGTTGGCAATTTGGATAAAATTGCAAAAAGGTATTAGCATAAAAAAGTAACAAGTATACATAGATGTATATATAGATGTATAGATGTATATATAGATATATATATAGATGTATAGATGTATACTTGTTACTTTTTTATGCTAAGGTGAATACCTTTTTGCAATTTTATGGAATAAAATAACCCCTGTCCACCATTTTGTTGTTGCTGTATTCTACTGATTGCCCGCCGCCATCTTTTTTTCGGCTTTGGAGTAAGGGGACTCCGTGGCTGCTGTTTCTTAGGCTCGTTTAGAGCCTTCTACGCTTCAATGAGTGTTGTGCCTATTTCCAATCGCACAACACCAGTAGGTGAGCACCTTTATTTGCATTTAATTAAGAATTTAGACGAACTTTCACAAGAGCGCCCCCTCTCTTTTTTTCTTTCCATTTTGCGGATTGGACAGAGGAGTAAAACTCATAATTTTCTGCCTCCTAGAGCACAGCTCAGCAGACGGTATCACACAGCATAGGATTAGATACAGCAGCTCAGCAGATGGTATCACACAGGATAGGATTAGATACACAGCTCAGCAGACTGTATCACACGGGATAGGATTAGATACACAGCTCAGCAGACTGTATCACATATGATAGGATTATGATACACAGCTCAGCAGACAGTATCACACAGGATAGATTAGATACACAGCTCAGCAGACTGTATCACACAGGATAGGATTATGATACACAGCTCAGCAGACAGTATCACACAGGATAGGATTAGATACACGCAGCAGACGGTACACCAGGATAGGATTAGATACACAGCTCAGCAAACAGTATCAGACATGATAAGATTAGATACACAGCTCAGCAGAATGTATCACACATAATAGGATTAGATACACAGCTCAGCAGACAGTATCACACAGGATAGGATTAGATACAGCAGCTCAGCAGACAGTATCATACAGCATAGGATTAGATACAGCAGCTCAGCAGACTGTATCACACAGGATAGGATTAGATACAGCAGCTCAGCAGACAGTATCATACAGCATAGGATTAGATACAGCAGCTCAGCAGACTGTATCGCACAGGATAGGATTAGATACACAGCTCAAACAGTATCACACAAAAAGGGATTTAGATACAACTCAGCAGACAGTATCAACGGGTTTGGATTTGTACACCTCACAAAGTTTACACTGATGGTTGAAACCGGGCTCGCGGGGAAGTATCGCCCAGGAGGGGCTCAGATACCCCCCATCACGCGACAGTGCCCCTTCCCCCCTCCGCCCCTCTCCCCCTCCCCAGCATGGGCTGCGTCCCAGCGTAGGTGCCAATTTTATTCTGCCAGCGTTCCCACATCTCTGCCCGGGCAATGCCGGGGGGGTGAATGCATTCCCCAAAAAAAAAATTTGGCTCGTCACCGTTGTTTTGGGGTTTGGGGGTTTACGGCCCCGTTTAATGCAGCGATTAAATAAGCAATAAAAAACAAGCGATAGCAAATCCTCAAGGCAGTGAGGGTGGGGAGCCCCAGAGAGAGGCCCCTAATAACCCTGTTTTGTACCCGCCATGCGGAGCCCAGTCCTCCCAGAGTTACCATCCCCCCCATCCTTTATCTTGTCATGTCCTTTTTTCCCATTCCTGAAGGGTTATTCCATGGCTCCAAAGAGGGGGGTAAGAGGGGGGGGGACCTTTTCTGCAGTAGGGTCCTGCCTTCCAGGGCCCCATGGGGAAAAGCTTGTTCGCTTTTTGGGTGGGCCCCCCTTCCCCCCCCAAACCCCTGAGGGGGAAAGGCGACACCAGAATTTAAAAACCACATTTAAAACACCCCCAAATTCATGATCCACTTTGGCTGCAAATTTTTCCCTTTTTTCCGATCTCTGCTTGCTTCAGGGGCTGAGAACAACTTCCCCGTTTGATTTTTTTAGTCCTGCTATTTCAGTGGTTTGCCAGGGGTGTGGGGTCGGGGGTGGGTCGGGGCTATTTTGCAGAGTCGGAATCGCTAAAATGGACCCCCAATCCCGAATATATAATAATTGGCCAGTTAGTTTTGATGCAAAGACAAGGGAATTGGGGCCGGCCGGGGCTGTGTCCCATACTTAGCCTATACAGGGAGTTTAATTGAGACAGGGGCAGGGAAAGCGTGCCCGGGGAAAAGATTTGCTCCCCCCAAACGTTTTAGCAAAATATTTTCCCCCCTCTCAAAAAAGTAGAAAATAACCATTTATCAGACCTGACTGTGGTGAGGCAAACCTTTATCCACATTGTTAGATGTTTTCCCCGTGGTCACCGCTTTTTCCCCCAAGTTAGGTAGAGAGGCCTTCTTACCGGAAAAAAATGAGACAGATGTAAGGTCATTTTTGAGGATTGATGGGGCGATAAATTTTTCGAAAAAATTCAGGCCCCAATGTTCCCGCCGTTTTTGATATTTTCAATTTTTTTGTGTCTAAATCGTATCCCAATAAAAATATTTTACCTGACAAAAAAAAGGGAACAATGGTTTTTAAATTGTGACTTTCAGGGTCCAAAATTTCTTTCCCCCCTAAGCTTTGTACTGGGGGGCTATATTTTTTTTTACTATCTTCTTTATCAAAATTTGATTGCAAGTTTTTGCATCTGCTTAGTTCTGAATTTTTTTTCCTGTAACTGCATTGTTACTGTTTTGCTCCTAAAAATCAAAGTGTTAATTTTTATTATTTGTTAGTATTTGAGAAATCCACCTTTGGTTTTCAGCTCTGCCTGAATCCTTCTGGGCTCTGGATCAGAATCAAGCAGGTCTTGACCAAAATCTGATCCCAGGTCTCTTCTACACATTCCCAATGTTGGTGCAGACTGGACTTGGATACAAATACAGCTTTTTCTTCAACTCTACCCACAAGTGTTCAAAAGATCAAAACATTGTTACCTTTTGCTTGTCAGTGTCTGTTCTACCTAAATAGCTTGATTATTGTATCATAAGGTGATAAACAGCCGGATGTTACCATTTTACTACAATAAAGTTATCACTTAAACATGCGCCGTGTATGAGGGAGTCAGGAGTCGGAGGTTTGGGAAATTGAGGAGTCGGAGTCGGGGATTTGTCTTGCCGACTCCACAGCCCTGTTTGCCACAATGTATCAGGTTCCTCTGTGACCTAAACTCAACGGCAGCAGGTCTCTCACCGACACTGATACATTGTCACAAACCCTCAGCACAGGCCAGAGGTGGGAGCTGCTATACTTAGCTTACATTCGATGAACTAGGTTTGTGAGACATGTTACCAGTAGAGTCCTGGACACTTTTGGGTCCCAGAAAGTGGCCGCTCGAAACATGGGATTCATTTAGATACTTTATGTGCACATATACATTTATTTCAGTGAGACACTGGGGCTGGCACTAATATAAGGCATTGGGGCTGGCACTAATATAAGGCATTGGGGCTGGCACTAATATAAGGCATTGGGGCTGGCACTGTGATAGGGCACTGGGGCTGGCACTGTGATAAGGCATTGGGGCTGGCACTAATATAAGGCACTGGAGCTGGCACTGTGATAGGGCACTGGGGCTGGCACTAATATAAGGCATTGGGGCTGGCACTGTGATAGGGCACTGGGGCTGGCACTAATATAAGGCATTGGGGCTGGCACTGTGATAGGGAAATGGGCTGGCACGGATGGACACGGGGGGCTGGCACTAAATAAGGAGGGGGTGGCAAAAATAAGGCTTGGGGCGGCACTGTGAAGGGCATGGGGTGGCATGTGATAGGGATGGGGCGGCAAAAATAAAAGGGCACGGGGCTGGCATTTAATAAGGACTGGGGGGGCCTGTGTATGGGGGGTGGGCCACTAAAAAAGGGCACTGGGGTGGCACAATATAAGGCACGGGGGGTGGCCTGTTACGGACGTGGCTGGATAATTAAGGCACTGGGCGGCACTGTGATAGGTCACTGGGGTGGCATTAATAAAAGGGCTTTGGGGTGGCACTGTGATGGGGCAGGGGACTGGCACTGTGAAGGGCACGGGGGTGGCACTAATATAAGGCATTGGGGGGGCAAAATATAAGGCACGGGGCGGGCCCTGTTTGGGACTGGGGGGCACGTATACGGAGGGGGGCTGGACTAAAAAAGGCAGGGGGGCTGGCCCCTGATAGGGACTGGGGTTGGCACAAATATAAGGCATCGGGGCTGGCACGGGAAAGGGGCCCGGGGGGGCCTAATATAGGATTGGGGTGGCACTGTGTTTAGGGATGGGGCTGGACTGTGTAGGGCTTTGGGGGTGCCTGTGTGGGCACTGGGTGGCCTAATATAAGGCTTTGGGCTGGCACTTTTAAAAGGCTTTGGGGCTGGCATGTGATGGGGCTTTGGGGGGCTGGCACTGTGTACGGGTTTGCGGGCACTGTGATGGGGCTGGGGCGGCACTGTGTGGGGCACGGGGCTGGCAAAATATAAGGTTTTTGGGGCGGGGGCCGTGTAGGGTACGGGGGTGGCCTGTGTGGGCACTGGGCTGGCCAAATTAAAAGGGCTTGGGGGCGGGCCTGTGTGGGGCAGGGGGCTTTTGCAAAAAGGAAAAAAGAAAGG
>JAODAL010066298.1:0-17828 GCA_025379985.1 Phyllomedusa bahiana | reverse complement strand
TGGTATTTTAAAAATTGCTTTTTTCAGTTTTTAAGTGCAAGGGGGATATATAACAAAGGTGGAATGGGTAAAATTTAAATTGAACACCTATAAAATGTAACGATAATAAAGTGGATTTTTGGAAACCTAAAAAAGACCTGCAGTTACTAAAAATGAGTTTCCAAATTAAGTTAGGCTGCCCAATACCGGAAATTTTCAATAGCAAACTGTTAATAATAAAGATATTGCGTGCAATGTCTAAAATAAGTTTGTTGAACTTTATCCAGTGTTCTTTATAGAGCTTTTGTGTTCGCCCGCGGGCCCCCCCCCCCCCCCCCCCTTGTGCTTTACAGCGGCAAGCTCCTTTAAAATTCTCTACCTAATCATAAAATCTTTCAATCTCTAATCTAATAAATTGTAAGGATCACAGTAATAAAGAGGTTTTCTGTCGAAATAGAATAATTTGCTGACTGTTGGCCACGGCAGAGCGCACTTTCCTCCCCCCCTTGAGAAGGGACACTGAGGTGAACGGGGAACCTGTTCTATGTAAAACGAGGTCAGTGATTTTTCCAGCCAATCGCAACATACACATCCCAGTCATACTCGCACACACTCTCACCCTGCCTATTCTGTAATCTGATTTGCTGGCCGCCAAAATTACAGGAAGCGCCGAAAAGGCCATCTTAATAGATGATGAAGATTTTACCCTTTAATTTCGCAGATCAAAAATTTTGATCACCAAAAAAACCCTTGCCGATTTAAACTTTGTCGAAATAATCGCTCAACACTACTTAAACATTAAAAAACCTGTCACAATTACCCCCCCTTTGCTGAGGACGAACAAGCTAGTGTCAACCTGCGTTTCTAGCGCTTTGCCCCCTTATTCTGTAAGTGTTGTAGTTTTCGTGTATTCAAGCCAAATCTGCGTTTTCAGCCAAAAGTCATTCAAGAGTAAAATTTAAAGAGTCAGTTTTTTCCCAAAACCCCGCCCAAACCCCAGGCAGCCCCCCCCCCCTCAACGATAAGCCTATTATCAATAGGTGAAACAAGGAATAACTGTTAGGGTAGCCTTTGTGGGAGGGGGTAAACCTGCTCATGAAATGATGTCAAGGCGCCCCTGCGACCACTGTCCCGGTCCAGGCGCGTCCGTGCCCCCCGCCCCAGGGAGCCCCGTCCCCCACGTCGGGGTTTTTGGGGCCGCTCACGTCCCCCGTCCCCGCCGGGGTCCCCTTACCCGGCCTCGCTCCCTTTCTCTTTCCATCCCCCGGCCTCCCCGCGGTTGCTCCGCCCCTAGGGGGGGGCGCGCCCCCGGGATTTTAATTTAAAGGGGGAGTGCGCCGGGAATTGTCATTGCCGGGCACTGCTCCCCTTTTTAAAATCCCCTTCCTGGGGCCCTCGCCGGATCCTTTTTGTATTTTCCATTGGAGAAAGCTTCCCCCCAATGTTCTTTTCTTTCCTTACCGTGTACCCACCGTCGCTTTTGTTTACCGACCCCGAACCTTGCCCCCCTGTCCTGACCCCCTGCCTGTCTACGTTCAAACAAAGCCGCCCCCGAAATTTCCCGCCTGTCCCACACCTGCCTTGGGCCCGCCACCCCAGGGCAAAACCCCGCCAGTGGGAGTGACCTGGTTTCACCCCGCCGCAGAAAACCATCCCGCTTGCGGCGGGGTCTGGTGAATACCGGGGGCCCACTTAGATTCCCCTCCCTGGTGGGGCTTACCCATGCCGCTGGTCCAGGATCCACCCCGACCGTTACGTAGGATCCGGCCAAATCCCGCCAAGGTGCCCTTCCCAAGTTTTGCCAACTCACCCCCATTTTGGTCAAGCTCGCAACAGATCGCCACAGTAAAGAATTTTCCCCCATGGTCTTTGCTATCACCCTCAGAAAGAGCAACCCCGCCAGTCCTGTCGTTGTTCCTGCCCTTTTGGTTTCCTGGGGCTCTGGTGGCCCCAAGCTTGGGCTGTCCTCCCACTAATATGCGGTGACCCAAAACTCTGCAGGGGGTTATAAAAAAAAAAAAAACTCTACACGGGGAGCTTATAACCGTCAGTTCCTCTGAACGTGCAAAAGTGGCGTTCTTGTAAGCCTCCTCCCGGGGGGCCCCGGGGCATGGGACACCCCTAGGGACAGAAACGATCCAGTGATGGGGATCTACAGTCTTTTCCTCAGGGTTCCGCAATGTCTTCGAGGAACCGCCCCGCACCTCCTCAAAAGGACAGCCCCTCCTAAACCTACCCAGGGGGACCAATTGTAGGAGACACGCGTACAATTCCGTACTCTGGTTTTTCTGAACTGTCTTTGGAATGAGGCCCTATGTGTGTCCTTAAAAAAGGGCTCTCAAGCCGAGTTAAGGCATCTTGGCCGTTTGAACCTCCCGTCTTCCCTCAAAACTGATCCGGTTAGAAAACCCCCTTTAAAATTTTCCTTAAGGGAAAAGAATTTTCCCCAAGAGCGTCAGTCAGCCCAACCCTTGCTTTTTTTCCCCCGCCTGCCCCGGGTTTCCAGGGGCCCCTGCGCCACAGTCCCCAACATCCCCCGAGGAGCCCATGCAGATTGAGGCCCCCCCGTCTCCACAAATTTGGCCAGCTCGGCAAAGGAATTTGTGCCTTTCGGGGTCCCCAGGTTTTTTGGGAAAAAGCCCCAAGGTCCAACCCCCGCGGGAAAAACTTCTCACCAGGATCGGGGGGGGGGAGGCATTCCTAGGTACAACCCCCTCCTCTCCACCCCTGTTGATGCCTGGAGGTCGTGTAAAGGACTGGGTCACTTTCCCAAAGTTCCGGATTTCTGGACTCGGGCTCTCCGGGAATTAACACCACCCCTATAAAGCGTATCGGCTTCCGGGGTACCCTGAAGAAAGCTTCTCATCCTCCGTCAGCGGGGACTATTTAGCGACCCCTCCAGTTGGCCCCCAAGCCCTGTCCTCCAGTGGGGGCGCGCATAAAGAAGAAATCCCCCTTCTATGTTTTTCCTCGCCCCCTCGCGGCGATCCCTGGGACTCCCATGGCGCGACCCCACTCTCCTACCCTGGAGGGACTACGGGAGAGGTGACCTTTGGGGCCCCCAAACTGTCGGGGCTTGTTTGGTGGCACCTTCCCGTGCTTTCCTACTCTCGCTCGAACCTTAAAGGGCCTTTTGCCCCCGGGCCCCGCCCAAACCGGGAGTAGCCGATGTGTTCTCTAGAGACAACCCGAGAGTCTTCCTCCGCACGCCCTACATTGCCCCATCACTTACTGCTGGGTCCCACCCCCCCCGGGGCCGATTTCCCCTGTCGGTTTTCCCGAGCCCCCAACCCATGTCCAAGTACATCCGGGAGAATCTCCGGAAGGGTTCATCCGAAAGTCCTGCTCCCGCTGGGGGGGGTTCTTTTTCGTGAAGAAAAAGGAGGGTCCCTGCGGCCCTGCATAGCTACCAGGGCCTACAATTGGGTCCGAATCCGAAAGGGCGAAAGGGGGTTGGGATGGGCACTTTGGTACCTGGTGATGCCCTTCGGACTGTGCAATGCCCCTGCCGTCTTTCAGGAGCCGTGAATCTCTTCAGAGACCCCTTATCGGCGGGTGTCTACCTTGATGCTCCTGGTGTACTCCCTAAAACCGAGCCCCAAAAGCAGCTATTCGTCAAGTTTGAAGTATCCCCCGGGAGAACCATCGTATGCCAGTGGGGAAAGTGCCTTTTCCCATCAGCGAGCCTTCCGTTTCTGGGTTAGTCATTTCTGACCAAGGGGCCCACGGATGGCCCAGCAAAACTGTCACCGTGGCAGTGGCCACGCCCGTCGGGCTGCGGCATACGGCTTTTTGGGTTCGCAAATTCGCCAATTCATCCCTCACTTCTCTACGCTGGTGGCTCCCATAGGGCCCAACCCAAAAAACAAACCAAATCCACGAATGGCCCGTGGGCCCAAAAGGCGTTTTCGAAGTCAAGTCCGCCTTCTCTCGGCATCATCCTTGCACTACCCGGACCCCGAGACCCCTTTACTCTGGGGTGGTGCCCCCGCTGTGGGAGCCGGGCATTCTTTTTTCCCAAAAAGGGCCCACAATAAGACTGTTACTGCGGTTCTTTTCCCAAAACTTCTCGCTGGCCGGGGGGGAAATTTCACATTGGCGACCGGGAGTACTGGCCATAAAAAGGGTCTGGGGAGTGGCGTTTCCCATCCGTATCTACCGGACCACAAAAAATCCAATATCTTCAGACGGGTCAGCGACTTAACCACGCCAGGCAGGGGGTCGCTCTTTTTTCCCTTTTTGATTTCCAGATCTATTTCTGGCCTGAGAAAGAATGTGAAGTGATGCCCTCTCCCGTGCCCCCGCGTGTGGGTGAAGATACACTCCAAAACACATAATTTCCACCAACTTTTCTCTCGGGAGCTCCTGGACCTCCGGAAGTCCCCTCCTGGAAAGACTTATGTGGCCCTGCTTTCCCGCAGACTATCTTAAAATGGGGACATTGTTCATTGGGGGCCGGTCATCCCGGGGCCCGAGAACCCTTTCCCCCTGATATCCCTTTTTTTGGTGGCCAAGCTTGAAAAGGATTTAAGGACTTGTTTTCGTCTTGTGACTCCTGTGCCCGCAACAAGACCACGTCACAAAGGCAGGGCTACTACAGCCACTCCCCATTCCAAATAACCCTTTGGGCCAACATTCCATGGGCTTCATAAGACCTCCCTCCCGGGCTGGGGAACACCATTATTTGGGGATCACGGGTCGCTTTTTCCAAGATGGTGCATTTCGTCCCTTTCCCCCGCCGTCTGCCTCCCGCCTGGTGGATAATCTTCCTTTATGTGTTTGTCTGCGGGCTCCCTCACAAATCGTCCCCAGAAAAAAAAGGGGGGGGGGGGGGGGGGGGGGGGTTTTTTTTGTTTGGCCCCCAGGTTTTGGGAAGCCCTGTGCAACCAACTTTGGTGAAGCTTTACTTTTTCTGCCTATCACCCCAAGAAACGGCCCGGTAGGGGTCAACCAGGTTTGGGGTGTTACCTTCGCCCTTTCGTCCCCGGCACCCTCAAGATGAGGTCCACTTGCTGCCATGGGCGGGCTCTATAACCCCTTTCGTCCGCGGGGGTCTCCCCCTTCAGTTGTGATGGGGCCCGCATCCCCCCCTCCTCTCCCTCTGGGACCTCCTCGGGGGTCCCGGGGGGGACCACTGGTTCAAACATAAAGGCCATCTGGTCCCAACCCCAGTCCCCTGCTCTGACTTTTGACCAGGGAAAATCAAGCGGGCAAAGAAAAATCCCCCCCCCGTTTTTTTCCCCAGTGACAAGGGGTTTTTTTTCGTCTAGATATTCTGCTAAAGAAAGCCTTTCAAAAATAACCCTTGGGGTCATCACCGCTCAACCCTGCCCACAAAAAACCCCCCTCCCTCCTACTGAAACCCCAAATCGTTTTTGTCTCCTTACGAAACCCCCGGTCCTTAACATTTTTCCCAGAAAAGGCCGTTCCCCTCCTCTGTGGCTGACCGGCCAAGTCTTGGGTGAAAGAATTCTGGCATGAGGAGAACAGGGGAAAAATATACTTCTTGGGGGCGGAAGGGGTTGGGCCCCAAAAAGAGGGCTTTGGGGGCCGGGGGAGAATATCCTGAAACCCCAGCCCCTCCAAATTTCTTCAAACCAGAAAGGGGGGGGGCCCAAAAGGGGGGACCCAGGGGGGGTATTTTCACGGACGCCCCTGCACCACTGTCCCGGGGGCGCGGGGTCCGTCTCCTGCTCCCCCGGGGCCCTCCCCACTCGGGTTCAGGGGCCCCCTCACTCCCCGTCCCCCGCCGGCGCCACTTACCCCCCTCGCTCCCTTCGTCAGTCTCGGCCTCCCCGGGCCCTGGGTCCGCCCCTAGGGGGGGCCCGTGCCGGGGTTTGAAATTTAAAGGGGGATGCACCCTAATTGGCATTCCGGGGACTGCTCCTATTTAAGTCTGGCCTCTCCTGGCGGCCCCCCACCTTTGTGTATTTTCCTTTGGAGAAAGCTTCCTGGTTTTCCCTTTTCTTGCCTTCCCTTTTGTCCCGCCCCGTCAGCTTACTTTTTTTGGCCGCCACAAACCCTTTGGGCCCCCTGCCCTGACCCTTGCCTGTTTCGTTTTAAACCCAAAAGGCCCCCCTCCCCCTGACCCCCTGCCCGTCCCCGATAGGCCCTGCCCCCCAAACCTGAAACCTTGCCTTGGCACCCAAACGAAAAGGAACCCCCGCCGGGTTTAGTAAACCTGGTGGACCCCCGCCGCAGAAAGGACCATCCCGCTTTTACGGCGGGCTCGGTTTGAATACCAGGCCCCCACTTAGTTTCCCAAATCCCGGGTGGGGTTAAACGCCATGCCTGCAGTGGCCCATTGGATCACCCCCAGACCTTTAAATAAGATTTGGGGGGGTAAATGCCCCCCAAATCTTTTTAAAAACAAAATGTGGAGAAATGTGGGAGAAAAACGGGAATTCATCATCTTTAAAAACCGCCCCCCTCCATCCCTCCACCTGACCCTTTCTATCACTGTCAATGGCGCACACTCTACCTTTTCCGAAAAGCCCGCTCCCTTTGGGTTTAAAATCCTCGACTCCGTTTTATTTCAAAACACATCCAAAACCTCACCTCTCCCTTTGCCGTTTTCACCTAAAAAATTTTCTTGCATCCGTTTTTCCTAAACTTCGACACCACAAAATTCCCGTTGATGCCCTTGTCACCCCCCCTGAAAATGCAAATCCTTCTCTGGGGCCCTCCCATCTAGCACTCTCGCTCCCCCCCCAAACACCCTTAAACCCTCTGTCCCCGTCTTATCCCCCTTTTCCCCTGGCTATCCTTGCCTTTTCCCCTCTGTCAACCCCTTAAACTGGCTCCAAATTTAGCCCCGCAAATTCATTTCAAGTTGCAAACCCCCTTTTGGGCCCAAAAGGCTCTTTTTTCACCTTTTCCCCCTCCTTTCACTTCCCCAAAATCCCCGGGATATCTCCCAAAAACGCAATCTCCGCTCCTCACGGGAAATTCTTCTTTTGTTCCCCTTTTCAGCCCCTCACATAACCTTTCTCAAAGATTTTCCCCCAAACACTCGGGAAATTGCCCTCCCAACACATCGGGGACTCTCTGCCCCCCTCCAGTTTCAAAAGCAACCTGAAAACCCATTTTTTCGGGGATTCCCAAAAAACCCTACAAAAAAAACCCTTCTCCCAATGTATACCCCAAAAACATGTCTGCCCCTCACCTTGTCTTTTTCCCCTTCCCCTTGTAGATTGTAACCCTTTTTTCGCGGGGGGGTTCCTCTCTCCCTCTGAAAAGTTATACGTCTTTCCCTTTTGGAAATTATTGTATCATTTGGGACTTTATAGTATGTGACCCCCCCTAAAATGTACAGCCCCAGGGAAAACCAATGGCGTTTTTTAAAAAAATGTTAATAATAATAAAAATAATAACTCCCAGATCTTCCCGAAAAAGGGACACAGTGCGGGAAAACGCATGCCCTAAGAAAAACTAACAAAAAAATGAGGCAGCAAAAATTTCCAAAGGGGTAAATACCCAAAGTTCTGTGCATCAGCCAGCCCACTGGTTTTTCTAACCCTTTAAAACACCCAAACCCAAGATACCCGGAATAAAAAAATGCAAAGGGCCCAAGCCCCGAGGGTTTTTAAAAAACAGGAACTTTTATTCCATAAGGAGTAAAAATGAAACGTTTCAGCCACTCCCACTGGGGCCTTTTTTCTCAAGCAGCAAAAAATCACAATCATGTTAAAAGAAAAAAAAAAAAACAAAATATATTCAAAAAAAGGCCCTCCCCCTTGCTGTTTAGACCAATGGTATGTTTAAATGTGGTCATTAATCAAAAAAACAAACTTATGAGACAGCAAGGGGTAGATTAAAATAGTGAAAATTTTCAATTAAAAACAAATAAAATTTTCCAGTGAAAAACCTCGGCTCACACCTGGGCGGGTGCATGACTTTAAACCTCAACAGGGGTGTCTGCATCCTGCCGACCTTTACTGCGCTTGCCCGGGGAAGTTCGGCGCCGGTCCCCGGGGTCCCAAATTTCGGAAAATTTTGAAAAGGCAACCGCCCCTGTCAGCAGGCTAAACGCCGATTTAAATAAGGCACCACGGTCCCTTTACTAAGTGCGCGGGTTTGGGGACTAAGGGCCCAAATCCAACCGGCATTTTTACGGGGGGCCCCCCCTGCCGTTATTATGGGTTTTTTATACATAAAAAAACAAAGAATTTTAAACCAAATGTAAAACGCTCAATAGATTTAAACAAAAAATAGATTTAAAGTTTTAGTGTCCCAATTTGTTTTAAAATTTTTCCCAAAAGAGAGAAAAAAAAAAAAAAGGGGGGGGGGGGGCAATACCTTTTCTTAATTAGAGGGAAGCACACAAAATTTAAAAAAAAAAACCCCTTTTCCCATAGGAATGCTCCAAACCCCCCTGGGATGTTAATATTACAAATTTTAAAATATCTAGCCCTTTTAATTTAAAACACAGAAAATAAATTTTGATTATTAAAAACTTTTTTGCTAAAATTTTCCCTATTAATATAGTAACAAATGAAACCCCAAACATTTTTAAAAAAAAAACTTTTAATTTTGAAAAAAAAAAAAAAAAAAAAAAACAAATATAATCCCCCCAAAGAGAAAGGAAAAACGAGGGGGGTCATCTGAAAAAGGGAAAAAACAAGATTAAAAAATTTTACACTCACCCGGCCCCTTTATTGGGTACCCGTCCCCCTGCTCGTTAACCTTAATTTCTAATCAAAAATAATGGGGGGCAAACCCGTGCATTTTTGGATGTAGACAGGTTAAGACAATCTCCCGCAGTTTTAAAAACCCAGCATTTAGTATTTGGGAAAAAAAGGTGATTTGGTGCCCTTTTAAAGTGGCATGGTTGTTGGTGCCGAAGGGGTGTTGGATATTTCAGAAACTGGGTGAATTCCCGGGAAATTTTTACGCACAAAAACCCCCCCCTAGGGGGTTTTCAGAGAATTTGGTTCCCCCAAAAAAAAAAAAATTCCCGTGGGGCGGCAAACCTGTGGGCGGAAAATTTCCTTGTTTATGCCAGAGGGGCAAAAGGGGGAAAGGGGAGAATGGTTCGAGCTGATAGAAAGGCTACAGTGAATCAAAAAAGGGCCCCCCGTTTCAACCCAAGGGTGGAAAAAGAGCATCTTGAAACCACTGTTGGCGAAAATTTGGGCAGAAAGGGGGTACCCGCAGCAGAAAAACCACACCGGGGGGCCCCCTCTTTCAGCTAAAAAAACAGGAAAAATGAAAGGGTCCAATTTGCCCAAACTCATCGGAAAAATTTGGGCAGTAGGAAAATTGGAAAAAAAAAGTTGCCTGGTCTGATGAGTCTCGGGTTTCTGCTGCGAAAATTGGTTGGGAGGGTCAAAAATTTGGCCCTCCCAAACCCCTGAAAGCCCTGGATCCCCTCCCGCCTTGTATCAAAAGGTTAGGGGTGGTGGTGGTGGGGGTCCTTTGGGGTGGGGAATTTTTTTCTTGGCACTCTTTGGGGGCCCCCTTTGGGACCAAATTGAGATCGTTGACGAAGAAAATTTTGGGGGAAAATTTTTGGCAAAAAAAGGGGGGCCAAACCCCTTTTCTAGCATGGTTTTACCCAAAAAAGTGGCCGGTGAGTTTTAAAAATATTGCCCCATGATTCATGTAAATACGGATGGGAAAATAAATTTTTAAAATTTTAAAATTTTGTCCTAGGGGGTTTTAATTTTTTGGAGCTCAAAAGTCCATCTACTTTTCCTTTTTTTTCATAAAAGCTTTTTCGATCCCCCCCCCCCAACTTAAAGGGGGGGAAAAGAATCTATTTACCCCCAAATCTTAAAATTTGGGGGTAGAATTTTCGCAATTCCCCAAAGTGGTTTTTCTACCCGGGGGATCCCTACACTTTTTCCTAATGGGGACTCTTGTGTTTGTTAATCCTAAACTGCCCCTTTTTCCCTCTCTCCTACATTCATGAGACCACAAAAGGGAAAATAATTTCATAAATTAATGCTGGATGGCAAGTGTATCTCTCCCTTAATTTAATTTTTTTTACCCCTTTGAGGATTTTGTAAAGGTTTTCCCTTGGTTTAGGTTTGGGACAAAGGGAGCATTCAGGCAAAGGGGAAAATTCCCCCATTTGGAGGTTTCCAAAAAAGGGCGGGAAAATAGGGTTGTTTCCTCAAACCAAATCTGATTTTTAAACCAAACTACCCCTGTTTTTACATCTCTTTTTATTTCCTTTATTTGGGGGGAGATTGAAATTCCCGGGAAAATTGGGAAAAAGGGGTTCGGAGCAAATTCCAATCACTTCGGGATAATTTAGCAATAGCATTTAAATAGTGCATTAAAAGTTGAAACGGGAAAGAAAATCTTTGGGCGGTGGGGTCAGTTTTTTTGCAAATTTTTTTTGTGAGGAGCTGCTTTTCTCAAAATTTTCTTAGTCTTTTTGCTGGTGGGGTTTTATAAATTTTTTAGGATGCCTCTTGCTATAAATTTTTTTAAACATATCAATTACTTCTTCTCTAGATGTTACTATTCTTTTAATTCACGTTTGTTGGCTCCACGGGCCCGTGAAACTTTTATTTTGTTTTGGTTTATGGCTTTCTTTGGGGCAGAAGGTTTTTTCCCATCAGTCCCCCTTAAAAAAACAGAACCCCCCCTCAAATTTCCCCTGTTCTGAAAACTACTTTAAAAAGTAATTCCAAGGGGGGGGGAAACCTTTTGGGGGGGTTGAAGGGGGGGGTTGGGGGGGGGGTTGGGGGTTTTGGGGGGGGTAATGAAATTGAAGTCTACACGAATTTAAAAAGTCAAAAAATCCCGTTTAATTAAAGTTTTCAATTTCCCTTTTCCACACAAAGAAATGTCTTTAATTTTAACGCCACCGCAGAGGATGTGCTCCCAGAATGAAAAATTGATAAAACCCCCCTGTTCTCGAAAAAACACAAAAAAGATATTGGGGTAGGTTTGGGGGCCCCCGTTTTGGGCCCCCTAGCATTTCCTCTTTTTTGTAAAAAGAAATCATCCCAAAGAGGAAATAAAATTTCCCCCTTGGGGGGATGAAACCCCAATAATCCCAGAACAAAGTGGGGGAAAAACTCAGGGGGACACCCCCTGCTGGAAAGCGCCACCTCAATGCTCTAATTTTCCCGATCATGTTCGTAGGGTATACAGAGATACCACATCGAATGAAACCCAAAAAAACAATCCCCCAAGTTTCAACAGAAAATCGGATGTATTCCCCAATACGAGGTTTTTGTGGGGGGCCAAGTCCCCCAAAAAAACCTATCCCAAAAAAATGGAAATTTGTGTTGAAAATTGATCCCTGCCAGACACAATTTTGGGCTGCCAGGGGGATCCAAACCCTATTTTTTTGAATTTTAGGAATTTGTATTTAGAAAGTAATGGGGGGGAATTAACTTTGAGGGTTGTCACCTTTAATTTTTCCCTCAATGATGCCCGCAAAAGGGCTCTATCTATAATTTCAAATTTAAATTTTCCCCATGATTTCAAATTTAGTTTTCCCCAAAACCCGCTGTTAAAATTTCCTCCTATCACTCAATTTTCCGCAAATCTTGCTTCAACTTACGGTATCCAAAAGACCACCCAGCCCCCCTTGTTCCCCCGATTTTTTAGTGAAGCCGGGTCCCAAAATAAGATTCCCCAAAAGGGTGCTGATTCCCACTTTGACAATTATTGTGGACAGAAAATTTATGGAAGCTTTCAATATTGCAACCTAATTAGTGATAAACCCCAATATACGCCTCAACTACATGATTGGGGGCGGGGTGGTGGGAAAATTTTCTTTTTTAGTAACCAAATTGAGATCCTTAAATCTCAAAAAAACCCTATCAGCCATTTCTCCCGGTTTTAATCCTAGGGGATCACCCAAAAAATGTTTTTAAGGGCGGAATTTACGAAAAACTGGGTTTTAACTGACATTCAAATTTGGAAAAAAATCTAATTTTTTTTTACATGGAAAAAAATGGGCCAAAACCCCGCTTAATTTTTTTATCTCTTTATCTGTCAGGGGGTTTAAAGGGGGGAAATTTAAATACCCAAATTTAGATCCTCTTTATTCTTTCTCCGTCTGGCATCCTTCAGAAACCCCCTGAGGAGGGGCCCTTTCCGGGGCTTGCAAGTTTCTACTGTTTGCTACCGTTCAACTAATCCCCATTTTCCAGCATGTTATTATTTTTTTTTTTGCCCCAAAAATTGGGAGCTTAGGGTACAAGTAATTTTTTGCAGGGAAAACCTTTTTAAATTCTGGGGAAAAACCCCACCCTTTTAATATTATGGGCGCCCTAGGCTGTAAATCCCCGCCTTTGGGGTTCCTGATGAATGGTGTTACCCTTTGCATGCCCTTTTTTGGAAATTTTCCTATGTTTAAAACGTGGCTTTCTGCATGTGGGTGTGTTTAGTACCTAGAGCATTGGTCATTAAAAATCCCGGGACCTGGCCTTTCTTTTTCCCCTGAGCAAATTTGGGCCGAGATGCCCGTGGTGGGAAACCGTATATCTTTTAGCCATTTTAGCAGTAAGTGAGCTTTTTTTTTAGTTTTCCTTGGTTAAATTTATTTTCCCTTTTTTTTTTTTTGGTTTTATATTGGAAAAAATTTTCTTAGATTAAAAAGACTAAAGGGTAAAAAATTTTGGGTTTATTTTTACTTGGTTCTCTTTACCCACTTTTATGACTTGTGAAAATGTGATGTAGTTTAACGTGAAATGTATGCAGAAATATAGAAGAATCTGAATGGTTCACAAAATTTCAAGCGCCATTAAGGAAACTTGCTTTTGTACAAAATTGAAAAAAGGGCCCCATAACTGGGCCCAAAAAGCCAAGGGGGCCACATTTGTAAGGGTTTAAGGGCACTTAATTATGGGTTTAAATGCCCGTAGAGCACAATTTTCAATGATATTAGGACTCTCTGCCCAAATATTCTCCCCTTTTAAAAAGCCCGGCTGCTTTAGGTCTACTGCCTACAAGATACCAGAACCATGGACAGGACTCCAGTGTTCTGATGCATGCAGCATGATTACATCACTGCATTAAGGTGCCTGCACTAAGCCATTGGAACTGGGGTAAGGTGTGTATAAATTTTATAATTTTGTGGGAGAAAAAAAGAGCACACTATTAATTAATAGGGCCATGTTCATAAGTATAGCCATACTAGCTGCTATAGGGGAAGTAATTGAGGGGGCCCAGTCAAGTGCAAGAACATTTTTGGAGGATATGAAAAGTTGGTGGCTTTCTGTTTCTAGCACTGCTGTGTGGGTTCTCTGATATCTAGAGTTGTTATCGATATCTTTTATTATTGCTACTTACACTGTTGTTTCAGCTTCCCATCATTAGGAAATGTGGCCATTTTTATTCTGCTATGGAGCCCAATAAGCATTAGTTACAGTTTTTTGCCGCAAAGAGTGGAAACTACGCTCTTTTTGCCCCAATCAATAAAAATGCTAATTTATATTATATTCTAGAGGGCAAAAAGGGGGCAATTTAATTTTCTTGGGACACAAAAGGGACATTGTTATTTTGTAGGTTGCACAAAGGTTGGCATATCTTCTGCAAAATAGTAGTAATCATTAGGCTTTGTCTCCACTGCACATGAATACGTATTTTCGCCGCTTTTAGTTTTTTAAGATACGATCGTTAGTGCGGCCCTATAGACAGCAATAGAAAAGAGGAGCTGTAGTCTCCACAGCTCATCTTTTCTCTGCTCATTTTCTAACGACAGCGTATTATACCACATGTTGTATAATACACCGACACTTTTAGTTTTTTTGCTATCTTCCCATACAGTACAATTGTATGGGCGACATAAAAAAAAACAAGAAGCAACCGGGGTTTTTTTGTACAAAAAACGCGGTACTGCATCAGAAAAAAAATGCCGCTTTCGGGCTGTTTATTTGTCCGATGCAGTGGAGACATAGGGGTGCATTAGCATTTTAACTTTGGATTTTTACAAATGAGGTATTATTACTTTATAGGTGTAAAAAAAGTACACCTATAAAGTAATAATACCTCATTTGTAAAAATGCAAAGTAATTTCTTCTATATTAGTATAAAAACAAACGTGCTAGGTCTAGAGAGTGTCACCACATGGTATTATCGAAAAAGGTCCAAATCTTAATCGAATGAGATAGGTATTTCTTCTATATTGTATCATTATCTCTGTTTAGTGGTACAAAGGTGGGAATATTACTGTGTGGGGCACTAATAGAAGTATTATGACTCTGTAAGTCTTCAAAGGACCATTATTACTGTGTGAAGAACAAGAGGAGGCACATGGACTGTGTGCTGCGTCATTCCTACCTCGGGAACAGTATGATACCCTCTCTGGCAATATTGTTTTTTAGAAGTATTTTCTGTATGGCACTATTTATATACTGTCCACTGTGGAAATTGTTGGGTTAATGGTAGTGGTGCAAAAGGCCCATTAGTTGGATGCCATCAAGAATAACACAGGAGTGGACAACAAGCAACTTAAAGACGCTGTGGAAAACAGGGAAACATGGCGAGAACAGGTCGTACATGACTGAATGGATAGAAGAAATAGAAGAGACTGGAGACCTGCATCTGAAAATGTTTGGAGACACTGGATAACACTGTGTTGTATGCATAGTTTCTAGTTGTTTTAGGGGATCATTTTGTCAGAAGCTAAGTAGTGGCACTGCACAGTAATTCACTCTGTGGACATTTTGATGAGAATGCATTAAACATTGCATGTGCCAAAAAAAAAAAAAAAAAAAAAATATATATATATATATATATATATATATATGTCAAGATTGGAAATTGTAAGGAAAGAAAAAACATCAGAAGTCTGTTTCTTCATTACATTCTTATTAAGCTCATCAGATAGTTTGTTTAAACTGCTTTTACTGCTATACATTCCTTATCGAAGTATCAGATATCTCTCACACAGCTTTCCTTGAGACAGATGCAGTGTCTGCTAGAACCAAGAAAGTCAAGGACTTCCTCCTCCCCCCAGATGATACAGAGCGTTTGGGATTGTGTCATATCAGCTAATGCTTCATACGTACATGCAAATTATAACTTGTCTCTTAGCGACCACCAATTAACCAATCATGTAGTGATAAAATAGTCATGTGATTGAAAAGTTCTATTGGAATGTAATTTACTATGATTAAACTTCAGATTTCATGTCGAAACGGAATGCTGTCGGTCATGTTTCTCGAGCTCTGGCTGTCGAGCATGCATAATTATAATTATAATTCGGAGGAGTCATTTAATTGGCTTTAAGGAGTGGAATAAAGAGAATTTCCACACCTGGATTTAATCATTCTGACAGTAGGTGCGTGCTCCTAAAGCCCGAGGAGGACTATCGGAGGGGGCTGCCGCCTTTCCATCGATCTGAACGGTCCTGGAGTTGGCCAGAATCACTCTGGGGCATGATCACCCCACAGAAATAGTAATGTTAGCAGACATTTTTAGTCGTGATACTTATCTGTTTTTCAGACATTCTAGTGAAAGTCATTTTGGAGAACTGTGTAAGCGTTCGGGTGTGCCTCTAGCGTGTGCTCTGGTACTTGTATGATATAATTGCGTATACTTTAATCGCTACCAATTAATGCCTTGCTGGTTTGCTCTGTAAAAGTATCGTGAATGGATAGTGTATTTTCCTTTTAGTATTCATATGGCAGTGTAGGTCAGGAGCTGGGCCCCTGATGGGGAAAAAAAAATTAGTATATAGATAAGGACCCAGTAGGGGAAACCGAACCCTTTTAAAAAGTTATGTAGAGTTAATACAGATAGTTATTTACAGATATAGTTATAGACGATGATCTGAATTCTGAAAAGCGCCCGGTAAAAAACCGAAGCCTTTTCATAAGTTATATAGAGTTATTTTAAGAAAAGTTTTTACAGTATAGTTATAGACAGATGATTGCTTCCTGAAGACAAGGGGCCAATTGCAAAGCCTGCATAGTTACACAGAGTCTGAAGAAAGGTTAAAGATACCCATTAGCCTGTTAAGACAGAAGATTTGGTTTTGATAGTGTTATTGACAGTGATGGCAAATTTTTTTTTTTTTTTTTTTTTTTTTGGGAATATTTGAGATTACTTGCTGAAGAGGCAGAAGACTTTGATTAGTGTTAGATATGTTGGGACTTATTCTAAACAACATTGGGGTTTTAATTTTTTTTCTGTTTTAGTTAGGTAAAAAAAAACTGATTCAGGTTTAATTTTATATTCAAGCTACATCATTTTGTTATTTTTCCACGTTCTAGCAGAGTGTTAAAACCTTGGTTTTTGATTAAAAGCATCTGTAAGTGGGGGGGGTAGTGCGCACATTTTCTCCCCTGGGGGGTAATGAAAAATTATAGACTAGTCAAAAGGTGCAGTCGAATAGTTTGATCGAAGAGAAAAATAGGAAAAAATAAATATGGACTTTTAGAAGAAAAAGCTAATTACGCTTGTGTAATGAGCTAAAAAAATAAACTTGTAAAACATATAAATTAACTCTTTCTAAGTGTTCTATCAGTTCTATTTTTTAATGCGGGGTTGGCTCCCGGAGTGAATCCTTATATGTTTTTGGGTGTGGGGTATCATTTGGGGCAGAAGGTTATTCCTATCAGTCTCTTAACAAACGATCAGTCCTCAAAGTCCCGTTCTGAAACTATAAAATATCCCGAAAAATTGGGGGCTTGAAGTTTTGAGATGTTTTGTAATGAAATTGAGTCTCACACGAAATTAAATAGTCAAAAAAAATCAGTCAATAATGTCTCAGTACTTGTCCACACAAAGAAAATGTCATCAATGTAAAAACCACCAGAGAGGATGTGCTCCCCGAATGAAGATTGAAAAACCCACCATGTTCTCGAAAACGCCATTAAAAATAGGCATAGGTTGGGGGCACGTTGGCCCCATTGCAGTGCCCCTCTTCTGTAAAAAATCATCCCAAAAAGGAAATAATTCCTCCTTAAGGATGATCCCCAATAACTCGAGAACAAGTGGGGAAAACACTCGGAGCACACCCCCGCTTTGGGAAAGCGCCACCTCAATGCTCAATTCCTGAGTCATGTTATAGGGATACAGAGATACCCATCAAATGAAAAAAAGGCAATTGTCAGGGATAGACAATCCCTCAAGTTTCAACAGAAAGTCGGATGTATCCCTAATTGAGGGTGCTGTGGTGGCCAAAGTTTTTTCCCGCCCCAAAAAATACAAAAAGATGGAAATAGTGTTGAAAATTGATCCCCCGCCAGACACAATCGGTCTGCCCGGGGGGTCCACTACTTTTGTGAATTTTAGGCAATATGTAAATATGGGGGGTAAGGGAGAATTAACTTTGAGATGTCACCTTTAAATTTGGATCAATGAGCCTGCCATTTGGGTTATTTTAAATTTTTTTTATTTCCCTCATGATTTCAAATTTAGGGCCCTACTCAGGTACATATACCTCCCCATCACTCAATTGCCGCAAAAAATCTCTTTTGCTTCATATTAAGGTATCCATGGACCCCCACAGCACCCCCCCTTTTCCCCCGTTTAAAAAGGGCGACCCATCCAACTAAGATTTAGAGGCGATTTCTGCTAGACAAATTATTGTGGAAAAAATATATGGATTAGCTTTTAAATTGAAACCAATTGTGAAACCTTTATATATGCCCCAACTACTGATTGGTGCGGGGTGGCCCGAAAAAAAACTTTAGTAACAAATTGGTCCTTAAAAACTCATATCCTGCAAAATTTTAATCCCTGTTTAAAAAAAAATAACTTTTACTGTCATTAAAATTGTACTTCCTACACCCCCATATACTACCACAACACACCCAAATGATACAGCATACTAAATATCATCCATCAGTGGGAGTAATCGCCCTGATAAAGGGGGCTCCGCTTTAATGAATAATATCACTGTATACGTGTTTACAATTTTTTTAATCCCC
>JAODAL010066297.1:0-17829 GCA_025379985.1 Phyllomedusa bahiana | reverse complement strand
TATTTTTTAAAAAAGTGTTTTCTAGAATTAAACACTAAAATTGCATGAAACAAAATAGCTGGTAAAAAATTCCCCTGAATTGTACAAGGGAGGTACAGGAAAAACTTGACCAGATGTAGGTTAATCAGAGTACAGGGAGTATGGAGCACGGACAGAGAAAAAGGCAGAGACAATTTCTCCAGCACGTTGAGTAAAATGAGAAAAAGAATGCCAAGCAAAAGGGAAACCTGGGTGTAACAGGAGCGTTAACCACCAGTTTTTTCCAAGTGAAGCTCAATTGGTCCGCCTCATGCGGAGGGGCAAGCGCTACCCAGGTCTTGACTGTGTACTAGAGGAAGGCTGGAGTTCTCACATTTCCCGCTTCCGCACTTGGCTTCAGCACGACAGTTTTTGTTGCTGCGTCATCAGGGCTTTTAACCTGCGTGTTAATAGATGACGGACGCCAGCCTGGGCTCTCACCGCACCCACTGTAACTCCGGCCCTGGGTCATGCGGGTGGCACAGCACATTTCCCTAGTCAATGTCCAGTTTAACTAAAATGGGGGTTGAAAGACTCCTTTTTCCGGCACTTTGTATTCTGGGGGGCAGTCAGGTTTAATGGTCATACTGTGGCCCAGGACAGGGACAGTATATGTCCAGTTCAACTAAAATGGGGGTTGAAAGATTCCTTTTTCTGGCACTTTTTAAACTGTGGGTCAGACAGGTTTAATGGTCATTCTGCGGTACAGGACAGATATAGTTGGGTGTCCAGTTCAACTAAAATGGGGGTTGAAAGACTCCTTTTTGCGGCACTTTTTAAATCTGGGGTCATGCAGGGTTGGGGCTCATGCTGCGTTCCAGGACAAGGATATTCAATGTCCAGTTTTAAAGTAACATGATGGTTCAAATCATACTGCCTTATGGCAACTTTTTTAAATTTTTGGGTGATGCAGGTTAAGGGTCAGGCTGTGTACAAGACAGGATAGTGAATGGTCTGTGACTTTTTTTCTGTGACTTTTATAACCTAAGTGTGTTGCCTAAGATGTAGCACGTATCCATTTGACTGTTGTGGATGTTAATTTCAGCTTCTCCAGCTTGTTTGGGTGTAATAATGAAGGTGTTGTTGCTCTCCCATAGACTTTAATGGTAATCGCTCATAATCGATGCTCACTATCGAAAAACCTTATCGATAGCGGCCGACTATCGACTATCGATCGATCTCGATAGCCAACGCAATCGCTCAACACTACCCTTGACGAATCTAACTTGATCTATGTGTTTTAAGGATGGAAGGATGTCATTAAGTCTGGAAGCAATCAATTTGGAGTAAAGCTTAATGTCACAATTCAGCAATGAAATTGGCCTATAATTTACGACTTTATCCGGGGTCTTACCCGGTTTAGGGATAGTTGTGATTGTGGCACTGAGCATTTCCGCGGGAGGTGCACCCTTACGTATGATAGTCTGGAAAATGGAGACCAAATGAGGTGAAAGGACGGTTTTAAAAAGTTTATAATATTCATTGGGAAGACCGTCAGGTCCTGGGGATTTATTTAATTTAGCTGAGTTGACCACCTGTTCTAATTCAGGGAGTGAGATAGGTGCATTGAGAAATCCCAGATCAGCATCAGAAAGAGTAAGGAGAGAAACTTGATTCAAAAAATCATTAGTAGAGTCTGCGGAAGGTGAAGACACACTGGGGTCGTCTTTTAAACTATAGAGTGGTCTATAATACTTCGCAAAGGCATTAGAAATGAGTTGCAGATCTTTTCATTAGTGGGTGAAGTGAGGTACGCAATTTTTGCTCTTGCCTGAAAAGTCTTAACTCTACGGGTCAGAAGTTTAGAGGGACGATCTCCTTGAATATAGAAGTTCCATTTTAATTTTGCAAGGTGACCTTCATGTTTTTTTAAGTACAGATTCCGTAGTAAATTCTTTTGTTCAAGGATTTTGTTTCTAATGTCTGAAGTAGGAGTTTGTTTAAACGTCACATCTAGAACTTTAATGGAATCTAAAACTTTACTGATTTCTCCCTCCCTCTTTTTCTTGTCTCTAGAAGCTATTTTCATACAAATGCCTCTGATAAAGGCCTTATGTGCACACCAGAGGGATTCTGGAGAGGGGGCAGATGGGGCGTTAAAGTCAAAGTATTCTTGAAGGGCTTGGTGAACCTCCGAAACGTTGGCAGAGGATTTCAACAAAAAAAGATTTAATCGCCAAGGGAAATTTGGCCGGGAAGGTGTACCGTCTGCTAAGTATAGAAATGTAGGGGCATGGTCCGACCAGGTAATCACTCCAATTTCAGCTTTTACTGCACTCAAAAGAGCTCTTCTATCTACAAGGTAAAAATCAATTCTAGAATGTGTGTTTTTTGATGCGGAGTAAAAGGTTTAATCAATTTCATTGGCATGTAAGTATTTCCAGGGATCATGTAGATTTTCCTCAGAGGCGAAGTTATACAATTCAGGAGCATGACGGGATGGGCCCTGTGACCTATCTAGGTTTCTTTCCATTACAACATTAAAATCACCACAAACAATCAATCCCCCTCTGCACATGGATTTAGCCTTTGTGATAGCATTTTTAATAAAGGTCATTTGACCAACATTAGGTGCGTATAAAGATATAATAGTGTAAGGAACAGAGTTTAGTTCACACTGTAGGATGATGAACCTATGCTTAGGGTCTATAAAAGAGTCTATGAAGGAGAATGCTATAGAATCTTTAATAAAGATGACAATTCCTGCCTTTTTCACTTGGGAGAGAGTTAAGAAAGAATGTGGGAACTTCTTATGTTTCAATCTGTGGGCATCAGTAGCAAGCAGATGGGTTTCTTGGGCACATATGACATCAGCCTTTGATTTTAGTGCTTCTCAACAAAAAAGTGACCGTTTAAACGGCGAATTCAGGCCGTTAACGTTTAAGGAAAAAATCTTAAATCCCATAACGGCTAAATGAAAAAGCTATTTTTCTAAGATTTGAACCCTTTACACTCAGATTGCAGCTTAGTGCAGATGTTAGGTATACACCCTCCACACACAAACTTATACCATGGCAAACTATAAGATAAACCAAACAACCAAAAACATAAAACATGTTATTGAAATAACAACAAAAAAGACTCATTTCCTAAATAGGAAATAGATATCGGGGTAGGTCCCAGGCAGACACCTGTAGTGAAGTATGGACTAACTAATAGAGAACAAGAAATAGACCGTCAGCTTGGTGGGAGATCCAGGTAGAACCTTGTCACCTCAGATCAGGGTCAGATGTCAGGTCTTTATATTGAAGAACGTTGTTTTTCTCACCATATCGGCGTTATCAACTCTGGACGATCTCTTTTGCGACCATGAGGAGAATTAGTTGGAGTAGAAAGAAGATTCCAGGAGCTCAGAAGATCTTTAAGCATAGCTGGGGACAAACAAATGGTTGTGTGGTTATCTTTTGTAACGATAAGTTTGACTGGGAAGCCCCAACGGTATGCAATGTCGTTGTTCCTCAAAATTTTTGTATAGGGTGCATATTCTTTCCTCTTTAACATAGTACCTGCAGACAAACCAGGATAAATGGAGATATCTTTGAATCTTTCCGGAATATTGGGACTTCTTCGGAGCGATTTAAGAAAACTTTCTTTGGTTTGGTAGAAATGCAGCCTAGCGATGACATCTCTGGGGAAGGAGGAAGGAATATGTTTTGGCTTAGGCAGACGGTGTATACGGTCAATAGTGAGATCCAGATCAGAATGATTTGGGAGGACTGCTGCCATAAGATCTTTTAAATAAGGGGCAAGAGCATCTGTAGCAACTGTTTCTGGAATACCCCTAAGCCGAATATTATCCGTCTAGAATGGTCCTCGAGGTCTAATACCTTGGCCGAGAGGCGGTGTACTTCCTCTTCCAAAGCCGCATTGGCATCAATCAAGAGATTGTGAGACTTGGCGAACTCTGCCATCTTGGTCTCTATATGCTCTGTTCTGGAAACTAAATGCTGTACATCAGAACGGAAGTCATTCATCATTTGTTTAAAGTCCGATTGCAGGACTTCTCTAAACGAAGTAAATAGATGTTGAATAGTAGATTCAGAGATCCTAGATGAGTCTATAGGATCTTGTTGATCCATATCAATAGAGCTGGGTCTGGAAGATGTAGGAGAAACTGAAACAGCGGATCTACGTGCTCTTTGGTTTTGGGAATTGGATGTAGGATTTTGAAAGAATTCCATCAGTTTCTTTGGTTTTTGCTTTTGCGTTTTTTTTTTTGAGTGCCTTCCATACTAACTCACAAGATTTGAAACTGTCAATTGGATATTTCACTTGGATGTGCGAGGACTCCAAGCTGCTAATGTATACTTAATTGAAATCTGTTACTATGACCATAAAACTAACTTGTCGGTGCAGATAAGGACTGGAGATGTATGCACATTAAAGGAGTTGTGGTATTCACAAATGTTATAGTTGTGCGATGCAGATATATTATACAACTTCAGAGTAGTGCCTACCAGGAGGGGTTATCAGGACTGTCCTGCAGAGTAATGTAAGTGGCCACTCCGGGGGTAGGGATTTTCACTGGTTTAGCTAGGGTCCAGGCTGATTAGCCTTGTGTGAGTGGTAGTCTCTAGAGCCCACTGGCGTCTGTAGTAGGGCCCAAGCTAAGCAAGCAAGAGACTGGAAGCCTCAAGGGGCTACACTCCCGCCGTTTTGAGCCACAACCGCATCGATCTCCCTTGGTACCTTAGTTGTCGCCGCAGTGACAGCTGCGGTTCAGCAGATTTCGGTGCTGTTATCGGGTGTCTGTAGTGCGTCCCAGATAGATGGCGATTTCTTTGAATCTTTCCGGAACATTAGTACTTTTCCTGATAGCTCTAAGAAAGTTCTCCTTTTCAGACTTTACACATACAGAGATCAGCAGCACACAATTCAAAAGGTCAGCTCTGTGATGTTCTGAGATCTGTAAACACAACTGAGTATGCAGAGCAGGTAAGCACAGCTAGGAATTACACATGCTGAATGGTTACTGGAGGTCAGGCTAAGGCCTATTACATGCAGCTGAGACTGTAGCTCAGTGCGAGCAGATCAGTCCTGGAGTGAGGCACTGAAGGAGGAGTGGGACAAATCACTCACCAGACCTTTGATGCAGCACTGAGCACCAGTCCCAGTAGTGGTGTGTGAGCCAGCTTCTGCAGCGAGGTGTAAGCTGTCTCCGGCCTCAGACTGTCCCAGGTTTGGTATGCTTTGTTCTCTGAGGTGGTTTTTCCTACAGCTGGAGGGTAGTGGAAGGTATGTCCAGAGGGAGTAAGTCACCTGGATTCACTAAGCAGTGATCTTGACCCGAAATTCTGGGTGAGAAGGGCATACCTCCCAACTTTGAGAGATTGCAAAGAGGGACACATCAGGCCACGCCTCTACCCTCACCCAAAAACATGAATTCACACCAAGACACACCTCTAACCACGCCCCCACACATACATGCCAACTTTATAGACAGGCAAAAAGGGAGACATTTTCAGGATTGCTTTGTATCCAATGATGAGATATTAATTAAGTTGTTATGTAATATACAGCGAGGAAGCAATCAGATACTTTTTACAGCAAGATAGTCAGTTTATTGATGCAAATCTGTTTCCTAAATGAAAAAGAGGGACATTTATAGAGCTAAGAGGGACAGAGGGAGAATGGTTAAAAATAGGGACTGTCCCTCCAAAATAGGGACAACTGGGAGGTATGAGAAGGGGTTTATTTGTGCTGTTTCATCATTGTCTCCTCAGAGTCTCCAGATTATGCAGCCATCTTCCTGAGGTGCCAGGCCACGCCCCCCCTGTTATTACTCCTTTTACACAAGTTTGTATGAGGTGGTTATTAGACATGTCCACCATCTTTCAGAACAATTCAGTGGGATTCATGGAAACACCCAATTGAAACACTGCTGTTTTTGCATCTTCCACATCTGCAGAGCGAGGTGGCAGCTTATTAAATAAAATTTTGTAACTTTCTTAGCCTTAAAAGAGAGAGCCAGGCACATGGGTATTGGCCTCTTCATTATTTTTGTAAAAACTGCAATGCTGAGAGCATTGCAAAGAAAAACAGAGATCAAGGGGCACCCATTCTGATGACAGGTGAGGGTACTAGAAGCGGGAAATGCCTTACATGTAAAATGCCTTGTAAATAATGTAATAATGTAGCCTTCATACTTTTTTGCTCTGTCATCCTTAGTTGCATCAAGCACACAAACACAACAAAGCACATCAGCACTAAGCAGGTGCTAAGACAAAGAAATACTAAACTGTCAAAATATTTTTCATTACATTACTGCTGTCCTTACTATATTTATAATGTTGAAGCTTGTAGTACACATTGTGATCAAATTGTTTGTACCTGTCTTCAACTACAAAGTCATTTTAGCAGATGAGACCTATGCCAAGACTCTCCTCTCCTAGGATCAAAGCTGCTAATGCATTCTGAAGCTTTGTATAGCTTAATCCTGTTTCTTAGTATGCGAGTCTTAGAACATTTTGCATCTGATGTGGTTACCTTGATGCAGTGGATTGGATTTCACTATTTGATCAAAATGTGCATTAAAAATCTCGTATAGCAATGCTGGCAGTAATGCAATCCAGAATATTCCATAAACTCAAAGTTTGTGCATTTCTCAGCACACGCTAAGTGCTGCTGTGCCTTGTTGTTTTCATGTTTCAGCCACTACAGCATACACCAGTATTTTTAGTTCATTAGTGTTTGAATGTTCTGTCTTTTAATCTTTTTGGCTAATTTTTGTCTTTTTTGAACTGCACATTTGGAGGAGTGGCTGACCCCATGTTTTTCATGCACTACTCCTATTTGCCTTTGGTAGTTTTAATCAGTATACAGTAGTTGGACTTTATTGCCCAGAAAACATTGTTGGCAATGACCTTAGGAGAGGCAAGTCTTAGAATAGATCCCATCTGACGTGGAAGATCTACAAAATGTATGCTAAAATCTCAACTTTATTCATATGGTAAAGTTAGCAGTAATGTAATTCAAAATTTTCCATAATTTAAATGTTTGCATGTATCTTAGCGCCTCCTGAATCCTTCTGTGTTTTGTTTTCTTTATTTGCTTTTTGCATTTCAGCCTCTACATTGCGCATTAGTGTATTTGTTTCATTATTGTTTGGAAGTGTTAACTTTTGTTTTTGTGTATCGTCAGATGCATTAATGTGATGTATACATAGCCATCCTAATAACAAAGCCTAAGTGGATCAACAGAATTATCAATACCCAGACTCAAAATGACAGATGATGATAATTTGAATTGAATATTTATTCATGTTGTTTTATAGTCAGTTTATGACATGCTTTTTATGGTGTATTATCTGAATGACAAACATTTAAAGAAGCTTGCACACAAAACATGCAAATTGGCTCAGCTCAAAAGTGACAAATATATTGGTTTCTGAGTGATACAAATATTTGGGATGAAATGAACCATTGAGACAGAAAGTGTATTTATTTTTCTGATTTTCATCTGTTTTATACAGAAAACAACTTAGAATTACCACATTGTATGGTAATGATTCTGATAACTCACCTGATATACTACTGTGAATGACAAACTACTGGATCAAAGAAGATTAGAAAAAAAATTGCAGGCAAAAAGTGACTGAATAATACAATTTAGATCCATATTTTACTTATTTAATGCTAAGCACTAACTTGTATGGTTTCAGTGGATTAAAAACGTAAATAAGGATTAAGGGATTATATTCTTCATATGGTAAGTATAATTCGGTAAATTTAACATCAGTAGTGGATAAGGTTTTACAGTGATTTTAAGAGATTTAGGAAAAAATGTTAAAGAAAGTTACCCCATACTGGAATATAAAAAAATGTTTGCTTGAATAGAAAATAGTTAAGATATACTTTTTTTACATTTGTGATAAATGATTAGATATTGAGCCTTTTTAAGAACTAGCCTTAAAAGGGTTTATTGACCATGCTGCTTCACAGAGTTGCAGGTAGCTTCATGTTCAAACTGTCTCTCAGACTGTGGGTGGCTCTATAGCAGTAATTAGCATATTTATCTTCTCTGTTACTGGCTGAGACATTATAAATATGTAAGTGCAGGAGATTAAGTCTTCAGTAAAAGAAGCTACAAGTGCTCTGAGGAGTGAAAATAATTGCTTACCTGTAAATAAAATCTAATCTTGTTAGAGATAAAGTCTCTCTCCTTCCAGAGTAAGCTCCGATGAGGATGACAGCACTTCCTGCTGTCACGGGTGCCCCTGCGACCCTCATCCTGGCACCTGTGCCCCTCCGGTGAGCGGTGCCACATGTCGGGCAGCAGGTGCGCTCGTTCAGCCGGCCAGGTCCCTACCTACTTACCCAGCCGCGCTCCTGCCGAAGCTCCTGTCTCCAGGCGCACGCATCCACGCCTCCTAGGGCATGCACGCACCGGCTCTGTAAAATTTAAAGGGCCAGCGCACCAGTAATTGGGTATTGCCGGTCGCTGCCCCTATTTAAGCCTGCCCCTTCCTGATCTGTTTGCCGGATCTTTAGTGCCATTTAGCCTATTGAGAAAGCGTTCCTGAGTCTTCTGTCATACCGTGTACTGTACCTTCTTGCCTACGTCCCTCGACCACGAACCATAGCCGCCTGTCCTGACCTTACCGCCTGTCCCCGACTACGTCTCGTCTTACGATTCTGTACCACGCTAAACCTTGGCTGCCACCGCAAGCAAGTCAGGGGTAGCGACCTGGTAGACACCCGCCACAGCAAGTCCATCCCGCTTTGCGGCAGGCTCTGGTGAATACCGGGACCTGCTTAGATTCCGCTCCCTGGCATGGCTTATACCATCGCTTGCGGTGGTCTAGTGGATCCACTACCGCTGCCCGTGACACCTGCTCTCTGTTTAATCAGGAAGGTAGATATGGACGGTAACCTAGAGACACTCGTGTGCACTCAGAGCAGAAAAAAAAAATCTCTCTTATCTGAGATCAGGACAAAATCAAAAGACCCATGTTTTTGGAAAAGTCTTCTTTTACTGTTTCCTACATGTTGAAAGTTAATATTTGTAGTGTTTAAACTACTTTAAAGGAGGCTTCGCACATCCTCCTCTTCACAGTCAGTTTCAGACTCACTTCCTATTTAGGCTATGGATGGTTCTACAGCAGTGACTGATATATCAGTTCTGCTATTCCTAGCTGAGCCTTTTAGAGGGTAATTGTTAATGGAAGGGTTTAAACATCTGTTTAAAAGGCTACAGCGCATTAAAGAGTTAAAGTTGTCCAGTGAGTGATATCACCATCCTGACCATACCAGCCACTGCTGTTAGAGCAGAGAAAGCAGAGAGAAGTGGTGTGTGACGTGGAGAAGTTTGTGTGCACAAGCAGGAAAGAAGAAATGTTCTGGCTCTGATAGGAAGCAAAATCAAAACAGCAATGTATTTGGTAAAAGTCTCTGTTTATCTTTGCCTACATGTTTAAAGCTAATCAATGAAATGGGAATACACCTTTTACTTTGAATATTTTACTTGTATGTAAAGAATGTAATTATAGACCCTCTTATTTTAAGTTAGCCAAAGACATGAGGACATAAGATTGAAGTCTTATTTTTCCAGACTTTACAATAATCATGTTGATCTTGGTAGTCCAAACAGGCATGCAGCTTTTATGGCTGTAAAACCACGATGACAACAGACATCTCTGGTGGCACTCATTGAAGGGGAAACAATAGGCTTAAATCCAGACTTTTTTCTGCTTATATTTATGGATGTTGCTCATGCTCTGGTAATGTGATTACTAGTGAATCACACCAAAATTAGAGACTTTTGCCATCAAAAAATGATGTTTATGTCCCCGGTTTTACTATGTGACAGAAATCCTTCAGTAATTTCATGTTTCCAAACATAGGATTTCAGCACTTGTTTCAGATACTTTTCTAACTATGTTACCGGTGACAGTGGTGATGCATCTGAAAGCACAATGACATGCAATAGTTACATTATCAGTAATGTTGAAAATAAATGCAACTCCATATGGCTTGATCTGTTGCCATACAATATTAACAAAAATTCTATGTGATGGATTTGCTGCAGATTCTTCACATGGATTTGTGCACGGAAAATCCACAGCGGATTACAGTACCAGCCATGTGCATGAGATTTCACAAATTTGAGGCCCATATAGCAGAAATTATCTGGGTGGAAATTGACTTACGATGCACATCTTTACATTCCAAGTATGTCAGTTGTTATGGATTTTATTCCATTGAATTGAATAAGGTACAACGTGCACCAAAATTTGCACAATGTTTGGAAGACATTTCTTTGCAGATTTACCCACAGATTTACTGTGGAAAATTTCTATAGCAAATATATCAAGTGTGTTCAACTACCCTAAGAGGTTCTTCAAGAATAATAAAAAAAAAAAAAAAAAAATCCTATTTGATTTCGAAATTAAAGAAATGTAAAAATGTGTTTAAAAAATATGTGGATTATGTAACCCTCTCAATAATCTTATATAGATAATTTGTTATTTAATGTCTGCTTGTATAAATATACTTAAAAGGGTTGTCTCACTACATTGATTCATCTTACCTCAGTCCTGTTTTCTTGGTTTCACTTTGAATTCAGGGGCGTGTTTACTGGTTTCTACTAGACTGCAGTAGAAGCCAGATCTGTAGCTATAGCAACCAGTGCTGGCAGACTATCAGGATAGATCAAACAAGTCTGTAGCTATAGCGACCTGAGAAGCTGATGCACCCCATACAAGAGGGGATATCTCAGAATATGTAGAATACTGTTAATGGACACATATTGCAAAATGACTTGTTTTTGCAAGATCTTTAACATGAAAAGCAATTCTTGTAGTGAGACAACCCCTTTAACTTTGTTTTAAGGTTCATTATGATTCCTCCAAATATGCATTTTATCTTAAACTATTTGTAAACAATCAAATATTTTTAATAAAACAAGTATTTTTGGGGGGTTGGTTTGTTTTATTTTTACTAAAATGTATTATACCTAATTTTAGATATTTCTGTCCCACTAGAGATCTTGAAACTGCAATCCTCTAATTGCTTACATAATGCTTTGAAAGAGTTCCAAAGTTTTATTGCCTGTCAACCTAACACTGACAGGCAATTCATTAGGCCATGCATCTGGCCTGGCCTAATAAGCTTACACCTATGGAAGATCTAGAGGACTATGCTCAGTCCTCAGGTCTCAGTTGCCATGGTAATCCACTGGTTGCAGATTGCTGATGGCCATAGAGGAGAAATTACAAAATTATTAAAGAACTTAAAGAAAACAAAACAATTATTTTTTATCAGGTTTTAATCAGTTTTACATGAAAAAGAGATTTCATGGCAATAAATGTTAATATTTAGTATCAAACCCAAAGGGAGACAAACTGGACTATGCTGTCAGGTCCAAGATTCTGAACTCTATTTGGTGTATTCTATAGACAGGCTGAGATAACACATCGTTTTTTACATTTAATTTTAATTAAAATATTTTTTTTTTTATAAAGGGGTTTTTTTAAATTTTTGGTATTTTTTTCTTTATTTTAAAACAAAAAAAAAAAAAACACAAAAAAAAAAAATCAAAAAAAATTTCAGTGGCATCCTATTTTATGAACTAGTGTAATTAACTTTTTTATTGATTTTTTAAAGAAAGAACTTTACCTCTCTCTCATTTCTTACCACTTTGCTGTTTTAGTACTGGTAACAAATTGAAGCATTTCTTGAATTACATTATGTAATGGTAACATAGCAAAATATTTTCTAATAAAAAAACCTCACAATGTTTTATTTATAAAATAAGCTTAGTGAAAAAGAAAAATCTATGAAGTATAAACATGTCAAAACATTATAACAATACATATTTAGTATTTTTTAAAATATGAAGAATAAAAAATTAAAAAATTTTTTAAAGTTTTCCATGAGTTTGGCCTATTTCCCTTTAATTTTGAATTTATATTGGGCATATGCCATGGAATTGCATTCAGACAATGGGGTTCAAAGGGAACCTCATATAGGTCTTTAGGTTCTCACTAACTTTTTCCCTTTTTAAATTTCAAGTTGGGACGTTCACCGCACTACAATAGCCCCAAACCCTGACATTTCTGGGGAGGCCATCGGATTTCAGGCTGGTGATTCTCCCTGTTGGATCCCACATCCACCTACCTACTGAGGGGACTATAAACCTACATATCTATGTGGGTGGCTATATATCTACCTATTGAGGGGGGTCAATATACTTATGTACCTACTGGAGGGGGGGGCAGGGATACCTTTTTCGACCTATGGAGGGCCATATTCCTTTCAAGGGGATTTATACCTAACTACCTTCTTCATTGGGGGAGCTTTGTAAATACCTACTTAATAACGGGCCTATATGCCTGCCTACCTACTGGGGGGCTATATACCTACTTAATGAGAGACCTATATACTTGAAGGACCTTCATACTTACCTACCTGCTAGTGGCTACATACCTATTTACCTACTGGGGGACTTATAAAACTACCTTACTACATAATGAGGGTCCTATATACCTTCCTTTCTACTTAATGAGGGGGTCTATAAACTCACTTACCTGTTGGGGGGCTTATATTACTACCTACTTAATGTGGGACCTTTATACCTACCTACTAGGTGAACTACATAATTACCTACCTTCTTAATAGGGGGTCTATATACCCACTTACCTACTTGGGAGCCTGTATACCTAACTGCCTACTAAATGGTGGGATTTTATACATATCTACATTATGTGGGGCTTATTTACCTACCTAATTCATAGGAACCTTTATACCAACCTACTTACTGGAAGGCATATATATCTACCTACTTACTGGGGGGTTATATATCTACCTACTTACTTGAGGGCCTACATGCCTACCTTTCTACTTAATAGAGGTATACAACTACCTACTTAATGAGGAGATTTATATACCTAATTTTCTACTTAAGGGGTCTACTTATCTTCCTATTTATTTTGTGGGGTTTCTACCTACTATGTGGGGACACAAAAGAAGAATAAAACCAGACTCTCACAATCTCTCATACTGGACACTGGAAGTTCAATATATGAGAAATCCACAGCACATCATCTTGTATTCATAGAAAGGTAAATTTACTTCACAGAAATTCAGGAATTGTACAAGAGATATGCAGCTCTCCTTGTATTATGTATTAAAGAACATATAACCTATAACCTATAGCCTATAACCTTCACTAAACTTGTTACTACTTCCTCCACAGACATGTCTCCCCTCACCTCCTGTCTCTTTCCCCCTCCTTGTAGATTGTAAGCCCTCTCGGGTAGGGTCCTCTCTCCCTCTGTCGTGCCAATTGTCATTATCCTTATCACTGAAACTCGTTTGACTTATATAATGTATGTAACCCCCTCGAATGTACAGCACCCTGGAATCAATGGCGCTTTAAAATAAATAATAAAAATAATAAAAAGAAAACTGAGAATAATCCCATGGTCCAACCAGGTCCACAGTCCATCCCAAGGGATCTATTTAGGTGAAAATAGAGAGTCCAGACCATGTGATTATTCTCAATTGTCTTTAATCATACTGTACTGTCATACAAGGAGAGCTGCATATCACTTGCACAATACCTGAATTTATGAGAATAAATTGTATCTTTCTACAAATACATGAAGGTGTTCACCTTATTGTAAAGAACTGTCTGAGGACCCAAAAATAGAATTGTTGCTCTATATAAAGATGGCCTAGGCGCTAAAAAGATTGTCAACACCTTGAAACTGAGCTGCATCATGGTGGCTAAACCATACAGCCATTTAACAAGACACGTTTCATTCAGAATGGGCTTCACCATGGTCAAAAGTAGTTGAGTGCACATATTCAGCATCATATCCAAAGATTGTTTTTTTTTTTTAAATAGACACATGAGTGCTGTCAACATTTCTGAAGAGGTTACAGGGGTGTGAGGTCTGCCTGTCAGTGCCTAGACCCTACACCGCATACTGCATCAAAATGGTCCATGTTGTTGTCATCCTAAAGTCTTTTCTAAAGATGATGCACAAGAAAGCGCAAACAGTTTTGCAGACTAAGGACATGACATACTATAACTATGTCCTGTGTTCTGATGAGACCGAGATAAACTAATTTGGTTCAGATGGTGTCAAACATGTGTGGCAGCAACCAGGTGAGTAGTACAAAGACAAGTGTGACATGCCTACAGTCACGCATGGTGATGTGAGTGTCATGGTTTGTGGCTGCTTGAGTGCTGCCGGTTGGGGGGAGCTACAGTTTATTGAGGGAACCATGAATGCCAACACGTACTGTGACATACTGAAGCCAAGCAAGATCCTCTCCCTCTCAAAACTGGGCTGTAGGGCAATATTCCAGCATTATAACAAACCCAAACACCTCCAAGATGACCACTGCCTTGCTAAAGTAAAAAGGGATAAAGGTGCTGGGCTGGCCAAGCATGTCTGCAGACCTAAACCCCATTGAGCATCTGTGGGCCATCCTAAAACGGAAGACACTATTTTCTCTGCTTCACACAGTCTAGAATTAAAAAACAAAAAAATAGTGGTGCTACTATGTTAAAAACTAAATCAATACTGATAGTGGCAATGATTGTTAAGGAAAGAAAGGTCAGCAGTATGTGCCTATGGCCATTATTCTTCCTTACTTTCATGTCTGCATATTTTTAGCATATAACACCTGATTACTACAGAGTAAATAATTATATACGTACAATTTATAATATGAAAAAAAATAATTTAAAGTTATTATATTTAAAATATCTTTCCTTATATTATTCCATTGTCTTTTTTATGGGAAAGATATGCAAAGAGTGTGCAAAGCAGTAATCAAAGCAAAAGGTGGCTACTTTGAAGAACTTAGAATATAAGACATATTTTCAGTTGTTTCACACTTTTTTGTTAAGTATATAATTCCACGTGTATTAATTCATAGTTTTGATGCCTACAATGTGAATCTACAACTTTTATAGTCATGAGAATACAGAAAACTGTTGGAATGAGAAGGTGTGTCCTAACATTTGGTCTGTACTGTATACCATCATTTTTAGCGCAAATTGCTCCAGATTTCTGGTGCAACTGCATTGATAAATGTGCCCCAATATATTTATTCTGTCCTGCACTAAAGGTAGTGCCAGATTAAAGAGTCCACTGTAGTGAACTACTGATGACAAAGTCAATTACTAGGCAACTACTCAAGAACATTTAGGGGCCGTTCACACGGCTTATTTTGGGCACGGATTGCAGCCGTATTGCGCGCTGTACTGTACTGCAATACGGCTGGAATCCATCCCAGCCATTACGGTAATCCACAGTTCTCATAGAGAACTGTGGATTCCGTCGCTGCTACCCGCTCGGCAAATCCGCCGGGCATAGAGAAAGTGACATGCACATTATCCCGGCGGGTTAATTCAACGCCCCTTAATCAAGCCTTAATTGCGGGTGAAATCCATCCCGCAGTTACGGCTTGAATAAGCCATGTGAACCGGCCCTTAGGAATTGATCTGATATGCTTCAAATGTATTAACAAAAAGGGAAACTAGTGTTTTCTACTAACACATCATATTATATGTAATTGTTAGCAAATTTCTATGGCTATCAATTTTATCCTATAGGCTATCTTTCTAACATTATAGTAAAATAATAATTCCTTGAAAAGACTTCATAGAACACAACAAATGAAAAAGAAAATGTATTAATCTTGAAACTCCATAAAATTCCATCCATTTTATTTTCATTAGTGCAACCTTATTTGCACAGCAACAAAGTGACCATAATTATTAAAAAAAATAAAAAATCAGAAAAGAAGATCTGCAAGACTAATTTGCTTTCAAACTTGCCCAATGTACTTTGCAGAAGTTCTGTTTTACATCTGTTTTGTATTTCAATCTTCAGAATGACGTGTCTCAACTTGTTCTGGCAACAAGAATACAAGCCTCTAAATCAAATAATAACATTCAAAACAATGAACCTCTGTAGCTAATATTTCCCTTAATTTGAAGAAACTGAAGGTATGACTAAGTGATTATTGCATACTTATTTGAGATAAATTACATTGCTACTTGACATGTCACAACTACAATGTACAGAAAGACAAATGAACATGTTCCAGTAAAAGAGCATTTGGATCAGTGTTTTAGAAATGTAACAATGATATACAGTACTCACAAAAAGTTATATCACAAGGCATTATGGGAAAGGAGATGGAAGCTCACTGCGCCCTCTATAGGTTGTAACAAATCCTCAATTTACTTCTGATTCACTGAATCTTTGAGAAGCAAAAAGGAATAATTGTCAAGCCAATATTGCTCATCTACATACGCCGTTTCGGGATTTTGCCCCTCATCAGTGTAGAGCAGAGCGATATTGGCTTGACTGGTGGGGGGGAAAGAGTGGCAAAGAGAAGGGAAATCTCTTCCAGCTCCTTTCCTAATCCCCTTGTATATAAATGCTTGTGGGGGCTAAAAGGCAAAAATCACTACAAACCTTTAAGGGTGCTTCCAAAAGGGAGAGATTTCCCTTCTCAAGCCCTCATTGCCCCCCCCATCAAGCCAATCTCCTTGCTCTACACTGATGGGGGCAAAAACCCCAAAAAGGCGTGTAGATGAGCAATATTGGGCTTAAAATTAAATTCCCTTTTTTGTTCTCAAAGATTCGTGAATCAGAAGAAAATTTGGGGGATTTGTTAAAAACCCTATAGGGGGCCAGTGGCTTTCCAGCCCCTTTTCCCCTAATCCCTTGTGATATGAATGCTGTAGGGGCAAAAAGGCAATCAAAACACTAACACCTTAACGGGGACTCCCCAAAGGGAGAGTTTCCCCCCTTCCCTCACAAAAATTAGGAATTTTGGCTTTTGGTTGAAATTTCAGGATGAAATAAAGGGGCCACATGTTGAAAACTCTTGGGTTTAAAATTAATTTTGTTCCCCAAGAAACCCAAAAGAGTCCCCTTTCATTTCCCCGACACTTAGAAATTAAAGGGCGCTCTGATTGGTTGTAGGGAACAAGTGAATTATAGACAGACATTTTCATAATTGGGCCAAAAAAATTTCTTTATTTTTTTTAAAAAAAAAGGGGGCCATTCTCAAATTTTGAATGCACCCGCCAACTGCTCATTTTCAGTACTTTTTTCCAACTGCTGATCTTAACAAGGGGCTAAATGGCAAAATTCCAACAGGTATTTGATCCCCGAATCGCTCAAAAATTTTGTGGGGTTAAATTTTAATTGTATTTAAACAGTCCCCCTTCATGCTTTCACATTTTGACATCATGAGATAAAAATACTTTAGAATTGATAACATACCCCCCATTGTGAGGTTCAAACAGAATACTCTTTGACAGAAGTGTCCACTGAGCTTAGCAGTAAAGGGTGTCATCACAGGGGCAACGGATACTGGGAAAAGGTGAAATAAAAGAAAAGCATTGGTGTCTTTTTGTAAATTGACAAATAGCGCCATTGTAAACAATATCCGCGGAAAAGGGGGGGTGAATGCAACAACTCCCAAACAGTTTAAAGGGAGGTGAGAGGCACCCCAAATTCTTTTCAGAGATTCATAAAATTTACATCAGAGTGGTATGTGTGATAGGTGACCAACAAGGGGACCTGACCACACCCCTGGGATAGTGGTTTTCAAAAAGTTGAAAACGCACGTTTTTAGGGTTATTGGAAAAAATTTCCCAACATGATATTTTAGGTGGGCAATTTACAGAAATCTATTACTACGCCCATTTTCAGGGTTTCCTGCCCTTTTTGCGGCCAGCCAATTAGTCCGAGTAGAGGGGGGTTAGGGGGATGTACAACTACCACTTTGCAGTGTATGGATCTCATTGCTGCAAAAAAACACGGAACATTTTTTA
>JAODAL010066296.1:0-17829 GCA_025379985.1 Phyllomedusa bahiana | reverse complement strand
TAAACCTTACGGAGAGGATCTCCAATGACCTGACCCAGCAGCAGATCATAGGGGGGGATATGAACGGGGTTATGGACCCTTTCTTCGACAGAAGGGGTGGAACTTTAAGCATTCAGAGGGGGAGGGGTACCCAGTCACCCGGTAAGGGGTTTTTGCAGCACCTGGCGGATACTACCAGCCTCCATGATTGTTGGAGAGAAAGGAACCCGGACAAGAGAGACTTTACTTTCTTCTCCCCGGTCCATCAGTCGTGGTCCAGGTTAGATTACTTGTTGGTCTCAGAATCCCTGTTACATAGAGTAGAACATGCACAGATCATGGATCTGGTCATTTCTGACCATGCACCAATTTCCTTGTACTTGGCGGACACGTTCCCTAAGGGCACGGATTTTTTTTGGAAGTTCCCAGCGCACCTGGCCAAGGCAGACAGTTTTGCAGATATGGTCAGAGACTGGTGGATGGTGTTCGCCAAGGACAATGAAGCCCATCTGAATGATCTGGCGCTTTATTGGGCAACAGCAAAGGTGGTATTAAGAGGCAGAGTTATAGCCTATACCTCCTCATACAGAAAAAATCTCAATAGCTCCTATTTCTCAGCTTCTGCAGCTGTTAAGGAAACTTATAAAGCCTTTCTACGAGACGGGTCAGACGCACATAGAGTGGAGTGGGAGAAGGCCAAACGGGAGTTTGATCTATGGGCGGACTGTAGGTAAGAATTACATAGATCCCACATGCACTCTACTCTTTTCAGATATGGGAACAAGTCAGGGAAACATTTATCTAGAATCTTGAAATGTTCCCACAAACCCACACATATTCCAGCCATCCGAGCAACTGATGGTTCCATAATTTTTGATCCGAAGCGTGTCAATGACACCTTTAGACAATTCTATACATCACTCTACTCCTCAGACAGTCAATCTCCCATGTCTGACTGCCAGGACTTCCTATCTAAAGTAAAGCTCCCCCAATTGTCTAATTTACATAGGGACATGCTAAACGAAGACATCTCTGAGCTAGAAGTCAAGGCAGCCATTCGTCATATGAAAGCAGGGAAAGCACCGGGCCCCGACGGGTTCTCAGGGGAACTATATAAAATCTTAACTGGCCAAATTGCCCCGATTCTCGCAAACTATTATAATTCGGTCCTCCATTCCGGCTCTTTACGTCCAGAATCTAAAAATGCCTATATCAAAGTCCTCCACAAGAAAGGCAAGGATCCACTACTGCCCAACTCCTACAGACCTATTTCGCTCATTGACATTGATCAGAAAATCTTATCCAAAATCCTGGCGGACCACTTGGCAGGTTTTATGCCACAGCTAATTGGCACGGCACAGAAGGGCTTTATCAGGGGGCGGGCCGCAGTGGGTAACATTGGGAAGGTCTTGGCAGCCTTGGAGCAGATCCATCACTGGCAAGTGCCAGGAGAAAAGCCTGTTCTGGTGGCCCTAGATGCAGAAAAGGCTTTTGATAACGTGCGCTGGGATTGGCTCTGGACTGTTCTGGACACTATGGGAATCACAGACGCTTTTAGAACATATCTTTCAGCCATCTATAATAGTCCCAACGCCCAAATTCACACCAGGTTTCCTTTCCTCCAAATTCTCACTCCAGAAAGGGACCAGACAGGGGTGTCCGTAGTCTCCCCTCCTTTTTAATTGAGCCCTAGAACCCCTAGCCAAATTTTTAGAAGATTCTGATCTATTTTCGGGGGTCAGACTTGGAGGTAGGGAAATTAAGACCGCATGTTTCGCGGATGACCTAATTCTATTCTAGTCTAGTCCCCTGGCCCAGCTCCCCAGAGTTTTAGAAACCTTTGTACCTATTTGACTACAAAAAAACGGGCAACAAATATTGAATCCATAAGGTAAATAACAAACAAATACCAACAACAGCCTTATGGAAAAATCAATCTTTATTACACCAAATAATACAAAACAATAACAGTGAAACAATAAAAACCTAACAAAAAAATAAATATACACAACCCACCCAACAGAAAAAGGCTACTACTCTCCACCATCTATGACTAAATAAGCTGAAGAAAATACATTTAGGCAAAGAAGTACAAGCATATAAGAACTAATGCAATATAAAACATACTTAGCCAACCAGCCACCCACATGTGGAGAGGAGCCAAACCCCAGTTTATATGCTTGTACTTCTTTGCCTAAATGTATTTTTTTCAGCTTATTTACTCATAGATGGTGGAGGTAGTACCCTTTTTTCTGTTGGGTGGTTTGTGTTATTTTTTTTTTTTTGTTAGGTTTTTATTGTTCACTGTTATTTTTTGTATTTTTTGGTGTAAAAAAAGATTGTTTTTCCATAAGGCTGTTGTTGGTATTTTTTTGTACCTTTTTGGAAAACCTCTGGGGTTACAAAATAAATGTTGTAAGAGTGAATTTAAAAAATAGGCCCAAAATTGTCCCCCTTGAAAGGGGAACCCCCAAAAATATTGACACAAAAGAGCCAATCATATCACCTATTGGGAATCAAAATTGGCAGAACCCGGACACGAAATTTAATTGAAGTCCCTCGTTTTTGAAAAAATCTCACATGACTAAAGCTTTGGGGTCCTCTTCCATTCATGGCTGGAAGATCCCCACGCTATTAAAATGTTTTGTTTCCGGAATTGTATACCCGTTAAAAACTTTCCCCATTTCCTTTTTTAGACACGATGAATAAAATAGAGCCCAATTCCTGTTTTTAAAGTTTTTTGGGGGGGGAAAAAAAACCTCGGTAGCCCACGGAAACTAAGGGGAAAAAGGGGAAAGGGGGGGGACTGAATCTCCCAGATGTTAGGGTAAAAACCTGCTGTTTGGCCAGCAGTGTTAGATTGGGTGTGGGGGCCTTTTTCTTTTCTAATTGGGATTTAGAACAAGAGCTAATTTTCCCCTTGGCACCCCGGCTTATTTTCACAAAGTACTCCAAACTACCCACACCAAAAATTCAGCGTTAATCCGGACACACTAAAGGTCTGGAAAGAAAATGTAAGAAAACTGGGCCTTCTTTGCCTATCTAAAGAATGCCCTTGGGGCCCTCAGAGTTCCCACTGGGACAAACCAACCCTAGTTTCGTATGGGAGGGAAGGGGTCTGCAGACGGTAGGTAATTTTTGCAGACAAAGGCACCCAGATGGCTTTCTCCCTGGAGATGTAGAAAAAAATTTTCACTACCCCGGAAAGCTATGCTTTTCTTACCAAATTTTTTTTTTTTTAAAAACAGGCCTTGATGTAGAATTTATTTATTGCTTCCCCCCCCCAGCACAAAACTAATTTACACAGTAACGAAGCCCCAAAGTAGATGCCTTTCTTAGGAAGTCGCCCAACAGGGGGGGGCAAAAACCCCGAAAAGACCTCATGATCTCATTAGCCCCGAACAAATGCCAGTCCCAGCTTCAAGGGCCCCAGCAATATAACCCCTGGGTCGGGCTCCGATTTGTCATATCGATTCATAGGCGATCCGCTAATAACTGGGGGCGTGGCGGGTTCATATCGCAATAACATGGAGCTCCCCGCACGCACACGCCCTTCCCGGTTTTCCGGACGCCAGGGGACGGGATATCCAGAAACCGGGCCTCGGGGCCCAGAAGATAAGGTGTTTGTTATTCCAGGTGTCAGGAAAGCCCAGACGGTTCGGATGGTACCAACGGGCGGTTCTGTGCCAATGCCCTGGCCGAGTTTTTGCCCAAATTTTTGTTTTGCTCAGAAACTGCATGACCTGAGTGGGAGGGGGTGCATGGCCGTCCAGGGGTTTTGTAGGGGGCTGCCCAGGGGGGCTGCCCCTTGCAGATATAAGCTAGGGCCAGAGGTGCTCTTCCTGTTTGATCCGAGGAGGGGGTGCTGAGAGCAGGCGTGGGTCATCACTCGAGCAGGCCACATCTGCCTCCTGCGGGGGGGGCCCCAGCAACCACACGGTAACTTTATTATTCTAACTGGGCCCTTTGTCGGTACTCCATAATTGTATTTGAATCTGTTCCCTACTGTATATTGTATCCATCATGGGTTTTTATTATCTGTTAGTGTGCCCTCCAGGCTAATTAAATCTATAAACTTTAAACTGAGGTTAGTCTGTATTGATAACGGCCTCACACGCCTAATACTCGGTTATAGGGTATTTAGCTACCCAAGGCTGGTTTCGCCTTGTTATAAGATTGGTAACGGGACCGGTCTTTTTAAACTAAACTGAAACTGGTGGGAGCCGTTCAGGGTTCTGGACGAGGAGAGTGTTCTCTCGTCCTCCCTGGTTCTCCCTGTGCCGGTGTGGGCAAGGGTAAACAGCGGACTAGGCTGTTTTCGTCACACAGGCTCCGAACGTCTTTGTCATCTCTTTCTGAGACACTTGTTCCCTTTCTGGACTATACAACGCGATGCGGGGACAAACTCGCAGGCTTTCCAATACTGGCAGCGTCGCTTGGGCGATGCACAGATTGCGGAAGTCATTCTTAAGGGGGTGGGCGTTGTACGTAGACACATCATATGTGAGACCTGGCGGGAAACCTTCCTCAAAATAATTCACAATGCTATTTATGCCTTTAACCTCCCATCACCCCGGGGTTCCCTGACAGGTTACATCATTGCCCCAAGTGTGGAAAAACAAAAACTGATTCGGGCAGGCTTGGGGAGTCAGTTTCTCACAGGAATTTACTGGGACAGTATTGTTAGGTATATCAAGGTGCCCTTTGGGATCAAGCTACAAAAGCAATATGACTTTCTGATTTTTCACTCTCCCAGACCTCCGGAGGGAGACATGGGCGATTCCTCAAGGGAGGAGGAGGACACGCCAAAGTACCCAGGAATAGTGCACATAGCTCTGCTTGCTGTGAAACACTGCCTACTTCAACAATGGATTAAACCCACTATGCCATCTCCCACTGGGGTTATGAAACAGCTAGAAGATGATTTAGTTGCTGACAAGCTCGAGACCGAGAGACACAAGGAGATGCATACTCCAGGTTTTTTCAGGCGTTGGAGAACCTTTATTGAATCTCACTATTCAGACAGGGAAATCAGGGCCCTAATGCAAACCTTCCAGTACACAGGATGGTACTGTAGGGAGGGGATTGGAGGTAAATTGGGGAGGCTTCAGGTTTAGGAACCCAACCACAATAGGCAAAATCCATTAGACCGGGATAGTCTGAGGGTTTTTCTCACTTGGCTTTGACGAGTCAAAAATTTTTCTGCTGAATGAGGATGCACGCACGCACAGCGGTTTTATTCGTTTGATTTTTGTCTATGTAGGATTGTTCTTAGTCTATGTAAGATTGATTTTGTCTCTGTGTATGTTTGTTAGACTCTGTGCATGATTCTTCAATTGTTCGGGCACTGGCCTGAAATGTATACTTATGTTCTGATCTCTACAATGTCGGAGTTGTATTGTTTATGAAAAATGAGAAAAGCAATAAAAAGTGTTTAAAAAAAAAAAAAAGAAGGAAGATTCAGCCCAATATTGTTGACTTAGAAAGGATGATATTTTTAAATTTGAATTTTAATTTTTCCCAAAATTTGGTCTGAACTGAGACATTATATTGTTTGCTTCTTAATCAATGTTCTTGAATAAACTGTAATTTTAGACAAACATTTCTTTATCTTACATAAATTTGGGGTTTTAGGATTTGTTTAATAAAGTTTGATTATTTTAGTGCTAATTACCTCATAGGTTACTTAAATTCACATAATATGATTGGTTGCTAGGGCTTTATTACAAGGACTATATCACAGTTAGGTTTCCCTGACATAGGAATCTGTGACGTTCTGAAATGCGTAAGACCTTGTAGGACTTTGTAGCTCCAATCGTGACATCACTGTGTGCGGGCAAATATGACAGAGTTAGATCGCCTCAGCTGGGGTGTTAGGTAATATCTCCGCATTTTGTGTGCTCTGTGCTCTTGTCCCTCTTTTCTCGGGAAAACGGCAATTTATGAATTTATGAGCAAGCTGGTTATTTCTGGAGCTCTGGGAATCTGTTTCTAAGAGGGAGACATTTACTGCAATTCTCCAACACAGACTCTATCACCCGCCATGGACTTTTTTGTGGACAGAAATGTATAAAAAAAGGCGCGCTATATTTATTATTTCATTTTTTATTATAGGTGAGGATTACAGATTTTTCATTGGTAATTGGTGTTGTTGCCGATTTTATCCCATAGGGAATTGTTACCTTTTGGTTTAGACTTACACTAACCCCCCGACATAATGCGCTTCGTGTTGGTACATTGTTACACAGTGGGGAAAAATGTATTTAGTCAACCCAAAATTTTTGCAAGTTTCTCCCACTTAAAAAGATGGAGAGGCTGTAATTGACATTCATAGGTCGTTTTCAACTATGAGAGACAAAAGGAGGGAAAACAAATCCATATTAGTACATCCTAATACTGGTAAATGACTTTGTATCGGGATCGCAGCGCTATGTAGCCAGCGGTTGTTAGCTACTAATCGCCATCCCGTGCTATTTAACCCCTTAGACGCCACAGAAAAGATGACCGCAGCATCTAAAGCAATGGGTAACGGTAACGCACTGTCCCTCACTCCAATCGGGGGCCCTGCCTTGTGAAGGCTTCCATCGCTGCCATATTTTTTTCTCCCAGGCAGGAAGTAGTAAAAACATCTTTGTACACCCTAATGCATTATTGGGTTACAACACTGTACTTCCTTCCTAAGGTGCACAAGGATCCCGTCAATCCGCCTGGGCCTCCGATCGTGTCCGGGATTGGGGGGATATCTGATCCTGCCTGTAAATTTATAGACTACTATCTTAAACCTTTAGTGGAACTTTTACCGTCATATGTCCGTGACACGACGCATGTCCTTAGGCGGATTGATGGAATCAATGTTGAATCAGGAGTCTATTTAGTTACGGCCGATGTAGAGTCGTTATATACCAGCATTCGACACTCGGATGGTTTGACTGCGGTTGAATCTTCTCTGCGGAGAAGCGGATTGAGGCTTAATTAAGTCAGCTGATTTTAGACCTCTTGAAGTTTATTCTGACGCACAATATTTTTGTGTTTCGGGACCATTTTTATTTACAGTGTCAGGGAACTGCCATGGGGGCAGCATGCGCTCTGGCGTACACAAATTTATTTTTAGGCTACTGGGAACGTTGTGTTTTTCATGATGATGTGACAGGAACCGCCGATCGGGTCCAATGCTGGCTTAGGTACATTGATGACATGATATTTTTATGGCACGGCACAATGTCCCAGCTAACTGAATTTATGGGATATCTTAATGACAATGAGTATAACATCAAATTAACTTTTAGAGCAGAATTACAGCAAATTGACTTTTTGGATATTGCTATTAAAATTGATAGTGACAACATGATACAGACAGATCTACATCGTAAGAGTACATCCGTCAACTCATTGTTACATGCTACATCGTTTCATAACCCAGCGACCATCAGAGCGATCCCTACGGAACAGTTTCGCTTTCGAAAACATATGCTCTCTTGATTCCAATTTTGAGATTAAGATTTAGACTTAAAAATCGTTTTAGTGAACATGGTTACAGCAATAGAAAAACCAAACAAGTGTATTTTTGAGCCAGAAGAACCCCGAGAGATCAACTATTACAGCCCTGTATCAGAAAAAGAGAGGATAATCAGAAGCGATTCATTACTACCTATAATCAACAGTGGTCAAACCTACGAAAAATACTATATAAGCATTGGGATGTATTAAAAACGGATCCCATTTTGGCCAAAGAAATTTCTGAATACCCACTTATGACAGCTCGCAGAGCACCAAACTTGAGGGATCAATTAGTAAAGAGCCACGATGTAGTTGCCAACGTGAATCCATTCAGTACTCGTGGTCCAAAACGTGGCTTCTTTCCCTGTGGCAAATGTGTTGCGTGCTGCAATATGATTCGTTCTGACACGTTTAAAACTTCTGACGGATCACGTGATTTTCAGATTTATCATTTTATTACGTGCAGTATGAAAAATGTAATCTACATGGCACAATGTCCATGTAATAAATTCTATATGGGTATTACATCACGTGAGCTGAAAGTTTGCGTCCGAGAACAAGTTCGCGATATTTCAGCAACTAAATATTCCGATGATGTCTCTCAAATGAAAACCCTCCCTCGACATTTCCTAAAACATCATGGATGTCACTCAAAAGCGCTTAAGGTATTTGGTATTGATGTACATTTAGGAATTAGAGGAGGTAACATCATGAGGGCACTTGAACAGAGAGAAACTAAGTGGATTACAACATTAAATACTATGGCACCAGTAGGGCTAAATGAGAAGTTAAACTTTGCCCCATTTCTTTGAATGCATAATATGGAGATACTGTCTTCCTTGTTTTGTTCTGCCTCTCCTTTGTGGTAATTCTATTGAGTTGAATCTTATTGAGTTTCTCTGTTTTCTCCTTTTTTAATTGTTTTTACCACACATTTTTGTATTCTTATTTGTTTTCATGTGGATCGATGCTACCTCCTCTCTCCAACTGATATACTATTGAAGCCAGACATCTACATCTGTGACATGCTGAGATCGTCATGCCGCTCTACCCTATATATATGATGTTTGTTGTATTTATGTCTAAGATTTCTATTTTTATATATTGTAGTCAGACCTTTGCACTTGTGATACGTTGAGACCATCATATATATATATAATTTATATTATATATTTTATATATATATTATATACATTTATATATATATATATATATATATATGTATGTTTATTGTATTATTCCATCTTACATATATAATGTCTATTGCTTTGATGCCTAAGATTTACATTTACACTTGGATTGGGTGGAGGGAGTGGTGTTGCGGTGTTTTGCATTTGCCACTTTGTGTTTTCCATCCGTTGTATGCAGTCTTTTCTGCAATAATATCTTTCATAGGAGGTGGTGCGCGTGCGCTGTGTGGAGGGTTTTTCACCCGCTCCAGCGACCTGAACGCGCTGCGCACATGTGCGGAAGTGGTTTCTTCCGCGCATGCGCGGTGGGGCGGGACAGCCGGAAGTGGGGCAGTGGTGTGACCTTGTTGAAACATTTGCCTCTTGATTAGGTCTAATTAGAACATGTATTTAAGAGAGGACGATCTCACATGCTATACCACCCTGAGGAAGCATTATATACACGTGAAACGCACGTTCGGGTTTGGGAGAGCAGTTCCCTATCTTGGTAAGATCTGATGCCCCATCTTTGACATCTTTGTCTCTTTATGTCCCCTACTTATTTAGCCTATTTGAAGCATTACAATACTTGTATGGTGCGACATTTGGTTTAGAAATGGGATGTTGGTTTCAGATCTTGGGTACACATCTATTAATATTGTAGTACTATTATAGATACACCACTACCTATAGGTGGAATAACTGCTTTTCCATTGTTTTGGATTTTTATGAACACGTACTGTTTTGTATCTTTATATTGGAGTTAAATAATAAAATATGAGATTTTTTACCCAATACTCTCAGTTATACTTAAGTTATTTTGGACAGAGCCAGAGATGAATCCAGCAGGACCACTTATTATGACCACTTCCTACTTCACGTAGCTCGTGCAGACATTTCCTGTGGTGCACTGGCTTGCTAGGTAGGTAAGGTATGATAGGCTGTCTGCACACATATCCCTCATTGCTGTTATGAGTATAAGGGGCGATTTATGAGAGTCGCAAAAAGGGTTGATTATCGGCTTTCACATTTTGTGATCTGTTGGCGGCTGCTGTGGTGAAAGTATATAGTGAGTGGAGAAATACAACGTGGACAGTGCAGAGCTCCACCTGCCATTGAGGTAAATGTCGGCTATGAAGGTGAACGAGGGCAAAGAGACATACTACATAGGAGCAGCTCACCCCCAAAATGACCCAGGGGGTGACCAAACACGGCTCTAACAAAAAAACGAAACACTCAAGCGTATAGGACCCCGGAGCAGACAGATGTCACTGCACCTATGCTAACCCTACTGTGTATAGGGCCCTGGAGCAGACAGATATCACTGCACCTCTGTTAACCCTACTGTGTATGGGGCCCTGGAGCAGACAGATATCACTGCACCTCTGCTACCCCTACTGTGTATGGGGCCCCAGAGCAGACAGATGTCACTGCACCTCTGCTAACCCTACTGTGTATGGGGCCCTGGAGAAGACGGATGTCACCACATTTCTACTAACCAAGCTGTAGCAGCAGAAAAAGCTTCTGTTTTCCAGGCAGTATCAGAATTTGACCTCTGCTGATTAACAAAAGGTTTTTTTCCTCGTTGAGTCATTTTTTCTGCTTCTTTGAATGGATGGACGCTGGTGTGTCAGGTGAGAAACACCAGAGAATAAACATCCTGAAACCATTGCTGGAAGAACACAAGCTGGTGGTTGCAATATTATGGTCTGGAGATGTTTTCAGGGTGTTCTCTGGGTCACTTATCCATGTGAAAGGCTTCCTTACCTGATTTGGGTATGAATCCATCCTTGCAGATCCCGTCCGCCCATACTAGAAATGTCTGACATTAAATAAAGGAGCATGACCAAAACTTCTAAGTACTACTGTGCTTCTTAATTCCCCAAACACAAACTGGGCACATGAAGGGCCTCCTTGATGTTTGCTATATGGATCCTCCAGCAGCTGTGGGCACCTGTATGGTGCTGTTGGCTCTGTAGATCCTCCAGCAGCTGTGGAATACAGTCGGCTCCAGATCACTGTGACAACCTACCAGGACCTTATGGAGTCACTCTCCACCTGTCTCGCTGCTGTCTGTGCTACACACAACGGTCTCGCTGGAGATAATGATAATGATGGACTTCACTGTGTGTATTTCTCATTACTTTTACTCCTTAGGCTATGTTCACACGGCTTAATTGCGGGACGTAATTATGCCCCGCAATTACGCCGTGTGGACGGGGGCGGGGCGGGAGCGGGGGAGTAAGCAGGGGGCCGGCACTTCGCCGGCCCATAGACTATCACTGCTAGCGGCGCGTATACGCCGCTAGAAAGTGACGTAATCCATAGTTCTCTATGAGAACTGTGAATTACCGTAATGAATGGGCCGTTTTCGGCCCGTAATAGCCGCACTTCGGCGCATAATTACGGACCGAAATACGGCCCATTTTAAGCCGTGTGAACATGCCTTTACATTGGCTCAGAAATCTGCATGAGAACCTGTCTGTGTGACTGCAGCCTTATAAATCCTTGTATAACACTGTAACGTATCAGTGACACTGTCCAGGACTCTGCTCTACACTCAGTCATCACTTTTATCACATAAACCTGGACTTGGTAAGATTCTGAGACGCACAACCTTGCCTGACAATCAGGTCTGTCCTCTGCCCATACATCTGCCCCTTCAATACCAATGGGGCAGCACTTTAATAAGTGGACATCATCTGGTTAGTGACAATCTCATCATGGCTATAACCAGATCATCATGAGACACCGTGCACATCTCCAGCTGAACTCATGGACGGGACGATAAGGTCTGTACGGCCTAACGGCTGCAGTCACCAGGTCTCCATGTTACAGAGCATCTCTAGGATGTGGTGGAATAAACAGAGCGAGGTTTTCCATTAGAATCTGTAATAAAGGTTTCCAGGACCTTGTTTTATCCAACTCACTAAGAATTCAGGCTGTTCTAGGGAAAGGTGGCCCTAATGAAGTGGCCCCTGAGAGCAGATCCCAACTCCAGCCCCAGAAACACTGCAATAAGTGTCCATAATATATAGAAGTGAATCACTTCCTCTCAGGTTCTATTTAACCCTTCATAAATTCTGACCTTAAGGATGAAATGGATTTTCCTTTGTTGCTTCCAGAACGCTATTATGTGACCTCTGACTGTGGGGCTAAAGTGGATCTACTAAGTGTCCTCAGATCCCGGCTGTCAGAACAGATGTTTATTATAGCAGGTGAACCCCAAAACATGATCCTAAGCCTTATGTATGGCAGGTTCCATAGAACACCTTGGAGAGAAGTCACCTCCTCAGGCCCCACACCAGGTATAACACACGATCACATTACTACTCACCTGTGGTCACATCTTCTGGGATCTCCTCCTTCACGTCACTCATCCTCGGCTCATTGCTCCTCATCTTCTCTTCTTCAGCCTCCACTTTAGTATCAGTCAGATCTTCACCCTGATGTGACATATGGAACAATTCAGTACAGCAGACAGATCGACATAAGAGACCCCCAAATATCTATGAGCCCATCTGTGACTGCAGGAGGTCCACACCCCGTATACAGATTGTGTATAGGGCTCATCTACCTGAGGATTCCCTGGGACGTCCATCTCTTCTGCTTCATCCTCAACCTTAATATCAATCAGATTTTCCCCCTAAAGAGACAAAACCAGTGAAATAAGTGCAGGTTGTTCCATTCTGGTCATATTTAGAGGAGACTTCAGCTCCCTCTACCTGATGATTCTCTGGGACATTTCCCTCTGGATAGTCCTGGGAATATAGAGGACGGGGACATCTCTCTGCTGGATTTCTCCTGCTGGAACCATCTGAAGGGAACACACAGCGATGGGATACATGAGCTGCGGTATATCTGTCTGTATATGAGAGAGAATGCTGACGTCACTCCTTGTTGTGTCTTATCTCCACTCACCTTGTGATGTCAGCGGCCGGTTATCCTCCATCATGACCTCCTGGTACAGATCCCTGTGTCCTTCTATGTACTCCCACTCCTCCATGGAGACATAGACAGTGACATCCTGACACCTTATAGGAACCTGACAACACAAGGATCCATCATCATCCAGACCCATCATCCCCTGTGCTATGTATAATGTCCCAGCATTCCCCTCACCTCTCATCATTCAGACCCATAATCCCCTGAGTTATGTATAATGTCCCAGCATTTCCCTCACCTCTCATCATCCAGACCTATCACCCCGTGTTACATATAATGTCCCAGCATTCCCCTCACCTCTCCAGTCAGCAGCTCAGTGATCCTGGTGGTCAGGTCTAGGATCTTCTGTATCCATGAATGAGGTGGAGGCTTGGGGCTCTGGGTGCTGCTCTGTCCTCCTGACACATGGGGCGCCACACACTCACCAGACGACTTCTTCACTACAGTGTAATCCTGTGTATGGGGAGACACTGATCACTACATAGATTCTAAGAACCCCTCACCTTTCCCATCATTCACCTGTTTCTGATAGAGAGAAGAGCGAGGTCATGTGAGACTCTCACCTCTCCAGTTACCAAGTAGATGATCTCCAGGGTGAGGTCTAATATCCTGGTGACCCTGAGGTCTCCGTCCTTGTCCATCCTTGGGGGGGTCATTAATGAAAAGGGCCATTGTCTTTAGCTGTGAGAGTCCTGGATCTGAGGAACTTGAAGAACACGAGGAGGATAGTTTACAGTTACATAGTTTGTAAGGCCAAAAAAAGAAAACGTCCATCCAGTTCAACCTGTTGTTCTAAAGTGTTGATCCAGAGGAAGACCATGAGGTAGAAGCCAATTGTCCTAATTTTGGGGAAAAAATTCCTTCCCGACGCCAATCCGGCAATTGAAATAATCCCTGGATCAACAACCCCTCTCCAGAATCCCGGTCACTATAACTTGTTATATTATTACACCTAGAAATGTATCCAGACTCTTCTCCAGAATCCTGGTCACTAGAACTTGTTATATTATTAAATCTAGAAATGTCTTCAGACCCTTCTCCAGAATCCCGGTCACTATAACTTGTTATATTGTTACATCTAGAAATGTATCCAGACCCTTCTCCAGAATCCTGGTCACTATAACTTGATATATTATTACATCTAGAAATGTATCCAGACCCTTCTCTAGAATCCCGGTCACTATAACTTGTTCTATTATTACATCTAGAAATGTATCCAGACCCTTCTCCAAAATCCTGGTCACTATAACTTGATATATTATTACATCTAGAAATGTATCTAGACCCTTCTCAAGAATCCTGGTCACTATAACTTGATATATTACATCTAGAAATGTATCCAGACCCCTCTCCAGAATCCCGGTCACTATAGCTTGTTATGTTCTTACATCTAGAAATGTATCCAGACCCTTCTCCATAATCCCGGTCATTATAACTTTTTATATTATCACGCTCTGGAAATGCATCTAAGCCCTTCTTGAACTCTGTTAGTGAATTCACCATGACAATTTCCTCTGGCAGAGAGTTCCACAGTCTCACGGCTCTAACAGTAAAGAATCCCTTTCTATGTTTATGTAGAAACTTTCTTTCCTCTTGGTGTAGAAGATGCCCCCTTGTTCTAGATACAGTCCTGGGTATAAATAAATCTTGGGAAAGATCTCTATATTGACCATTAATATATTTAAACATATTTATTATGTCCCCCCGAACTAAACTAAATAACCCTAATCTTCCTAATCATAATCATAAACATAGGAAGCGATTCTTCACTGAAAGAGCAGTGAGACTGTGGAACTCTCTACCAGAGGAAACTGTCATGGTGAATTCACTAACAGAGTTCAAAAAGAGTTTGGATGCATTTCCGGAGCGTAATAATATAACAAGTTATAGTGTCTAGGATTCTGGAGAAGGGTCATTGTTCCAGGGATTTTTCCGATTGCCAGATTGGAGTCGGGAAGGAATTTTTCCCTAAAATGAGGACAATTGGCTTCTACCTCATTGGGGTTTTTTGTCTTCCTCTGGATCAACACCTTAGCACAACAGGCTGAACTGGATGGACGTCTCGTCTTTTTTCGGCCTTACAAACTATGAAACTATTCTGGGTTTTGCAGTCCACACAGCCCTTTTTTTATTTTTGTTGCTGCCTTTGTACCTGTTCAAGCTCTACAATGTCTTTCTTGTGAACTGGTTCCCAAAACTGTACACAATTATCAGGGATAGTCAGGAACACACACAAAGACATAGACAAGTGAGGCCCTGACACTAGTCCCAGCCTCTGTCCCTGCCTTTTGGGGAACCCGACTCCTTAAAAGGCCGGCCCCAACCAGATGACTGAAACTGCACTGAGCAGCGTGTACATAGACAGAGACGAACAAACACAAAACACAAAGGCGTAGTCGGACGATCCTAGTCGGTAACAAGACGGGCAGCGCGGTACCAAATCGTGAGACCAAGAGAAACCAGAAACACAAGCAGAGTCAAAAAGTACAGGAGATCCCAAGTGAGAAGGCTAAGGTCAGAATCAGTATAGCAGGCACAGGAAGAAGGAAGCAGTGGCTATAAATAGGGAAAGGGAGGAAGCAGAGCAGAAGGGATAGGAAGCAGAAGCTGTCAATCACCAGAGAACAGAGTAACCCCTAAGGCCTCGTTCACATGGCTTATTTCAGGATGTATTTACGGACGTACGTCCGCAAATACATCCCGAAATACGTTTCAAATAATGAACAATTAGATTAGCATTGATTCCAATGTAAAATACGCCTCGTCATTCACATGAGGCGTATTTTCGCGACGTATTTGCGGGCGTAAATACGTCCGTAAATACGATCGTAAAATTAAGTCCCCTGTCACTAATTGAGGCGTATTTTGCAACGTAAATCCCCATAGTAAAGAATGGGGAATGTATTTACAACGCGAAATACGTGCCACACTTTGTGACACGTCTGTGAAACGTATTTCGGGATGTCTTTGCGGACGTAAATACGTCCGTAAATACGCCCCGAAATAAGCCATGTGAACATAGCCTAAAAGTGCTGGAGGATTCCTGGCCAAGGGCGTCGGCCAGAAATCAATAAAGATCCAGGACTAAGAACGGTGTTCACACAAAGCAAAGCCAAGCTGCAGTTATGGTCGCAGCGGCCATGGCCGGCGACCAGGGCCAGATGGCGCGAACATGACAGCAATATTCCATGTGTAGTCTAACCAGTGACTTTTATAAAGGGAGAATAATGTTCCCATCATGTGCATCTATGCCCCTTTTAATACACCCCATAATCATATTTGCCTTGGCTGCTGCTGCCGGACACTGGCTGCTACAGTTTAGTTTACTGTCCACCAGGATTCCCAAGTCCTTCTCCAGTCACTTTTACCCAGCATTTTTCCATTTAACATGTAGTCATGTAATAGATTTTTCCTCCCCAGGTGCATAACCTTGCATTTATCAGTGTTAAACCTCATCTGCCACTTCTCTGCCCAGGCCTCCAACTTATCCAGATCCCTTTGTAATAACACATTATCCTCTATTGTGTGGATTCCTTTACAGAGCTTAGAATCGTCTGCGAAGATCGATATTCTTCTGTGCAATTCATATGTAAGATCATTAATGAAGATGTTAAAGAGGATAGGGCCCAATATTGACCCCTCTGGTCCCCACTAGTAACAGTGACCCCTCCAGTACTGACTCCTGGGGTTCCCACTAGTAACAGTGACCCTCCAATACTGACTCCTGGTGCCCCCACTAGTAACAGTGACCCCTCCAATACTGAGCCCTGTGGTACCCCAATAGTAACAGGGATCCAGTCTGAGTATGTACCGTTAATTACCACCCTTTGTTTTCTATCACTGAGCCAGTTGGTTACCAACTTGCACAAATTTTCCCCTAGTCCAAGCATTCTCATTTTACTTACCAACCTTTTATGTGACAAAGGATAAAATGCTTTAGAAAAATCTAGATATATGATATATGACAGGATTGAGCACAAAATCACACTCTATATACACCTTTATTCTGTACATATATATCTACACTATAGTGGATACCCCGTCCCAGGACAGTGACTGTAACATTTAAGGGCCGAGTTCTTCTCCCAGTACAATGACTGCAATATCTAGCTATATACACACACACAAATAACAAAAAAAAGTACGCCCCTCACATATTTGTAAATATTGTGTTATATCTTTTCATGCGACAACACTGAAGATATGAGGCGCTGATACAATGTAAAGTAGTCAGTGCGCAGCTTCTATCACAAGGGAAATGTGGTGCCCTCAAAATAACGTCAATGTCTAACAGCTGGGTACAAAAGTGAGTACATGAAGTGAGTCATCACATAGACCTTTCCAGTGGTTTTACAATATAAAGGGAAAAGGGACAAATTGTGCCCAAAGTGTCAATATTTTGTTTGGCCTCCATTATTTTCCGCTGCCTTAACTCTCTTGGGCATGGAGGTCACTAGAGCTTCACAGGTTGCAGCCACTGGAATCATCTTCCCTCCTCCATGACAACATCACAGAACTGGTGGATGTTAGAGACCTTGCACTCCTCCACCTTCCGTTTGAGGAGGCCCCATAGGGTTTAGGTCTGGAGACGCTTGGCCAGTCCAGCACCTTTACCCTCAGTCTCATTAGCAGTTCAGTGGGGATCTCGGAGATGTTTGGGGTCATTATACTGGATACTGCCATGTGCCCCAGAAGGGAGGGGATCACGCTCTGCTTCGGGATGTTACAGTACATGTAGGCATTCATGGTTCCCTCGATGAACTGTAGCTAAACACAGCCAGCAGCACTTATTCAGAAACAGACCATAACACTCCTACCACCATGCTTGACTGTAGGCAAACACACTTGTCTTTGTGCTCCCCACCTGGCTGCCACCACCCCCCTGATACCATCTGAACCAAATAGGTTTCTATTGGTCTCATCATTGCACAGGACATGTTTCCAGTAATCCATGTCCTTAGTCTGCTTGTCCAGCAAACTGTGTGCGGGCCTTCTTGATCATCTTTATAAGAGGCTTCTTTTTGGGATGACAGCCATGCAGACCAATTTGGTGCAGTGCGTGGTTTTTGTTCTGAGCATTGACAGGCTGACACCCCACCCACCTGCAGCAATGCTGGCAGCACTCATCACTGGATAGGAGGTTGAGCAAGTGCACTCAACTTCTTTGGTTGACCATGTTGAGGCCTGTTGTGTGTGGAACCAGTCTTGGTAAACCGCTGTGTGGTCTTGGCCACCTGCT
>JAODAL010066295.1:0-17829 GCA_025379985.1 Phyllomedusa bahiana | reverse complement strand
AAAGTCCATTGAAAACTGCTAGGATAAAAAGTAACTTCAGCCCGAAAAAATGCCCCTCACTGACGTCCCGTAGGTGTTAGTAACAAAAAAGTTATTGGTCCCCAAAAAAGGGGCGCCGTGGCGCAAAATTTCAAAATAGAAAATGTTTGGAATTTTTTTACGGTACCAAAACATAATGGAAACCCAATGTTTGATATTCCCGGATGCATAGCAACCTGTAGAATACGATAATATATTATATTTTACCGAAGATTGAACGCCGTAAAAGCAAAACCCTCGCAAAAAATACATTTTTTTTCACAATTTGCCCCTTGGAATTTTTTTGCGGTTTCCCAGTATATTCTATAGTATAGTGAATAACACCATTAGAAGAAACACTTGTCCCACAAAAAAAAAGCCCTCATATGTCTATGTAGGTGGAAAAATAAAAAAGTTATGGCTTTCAGAAGGTGAGGAGGGAAAAACAAACGTGTCACCAAAAAAAAAAAAACGCCTGGTCCTTAAGGGGTTAAATAAGCCACTGATGATGTTGTACTGATGTTAATTTTTTTCATTTTTAATACCAACAATTTGAGATGTATTTTTTCTGCTTTCACATTTTATTCTATTTAGTATATACAGCAAGAACCAGCACAGCACAGCTATTGCTGAGACCTGTGATCCTCCAAGCAGGATTTCTATTCACTGACATGCTTAATGATTTTTCGCTGATTTCCAGCCTGTCTAGAAACTTAATACATGTTAGGCGCATTACGTATGCTCCTAAGTTACGCAATGTGCCTCACACACAGGCGAGGCACGGGGGAACTTTACACCGCATTTATGAGAGAACTTTGGGCATGGCCATACATCAGGCGCAGTTTTCATGGAAAAAAACGTCGCACCGATCTTCATACATGTCCACTTTGTGCACAATTTGTTCATTTTCACTTAGGGCTATACTCACTTTTGTTGTCAGCAGTTTAGACTATGATGGCTGTATGTTGAGTAATTTTGAGGGCACACCAAACTTACACTGTTATACAAGCTGTACACTCACTAAGTGTCATATCGTCAGTGTTGTCCCATGAAAAGATATAATACAATCTTTAGAAAAATGTTAGAGGCATACTCACTTTTGTGAGATACTGTATATACCTCGACATAACTACCAGGGGCCCTATCTGTCAGGGGGTCTACCTACATAACTCACAGGGATGCTATCTATCTAACTACCAGGGGGACTGCTACTTTTGTACCAGGGGCGCTGCATACCTAACTGCCAGGGGTACTACCTACCTAAATACAAGTGGCACTACTTACCTAGCTACCTGATAGAGGTACTAGCAACCAGCATCGGACTAGGGTGCCTAGGGCCCACAGGTGGAGTTGATTCTCGGGGCCCTCCGGTTGAGCTTTTTCTAGGCCCACCGGTGGAATATATTTTTGGGATCCACCCTACAGCTACTGTAAATGACTGTACATGTCTTCCATACATTGCATCTTGCTTTTTGCCCCTTTTTCTATGCTTTTTTACCTCTTCTGAGGATGTATATGCAGGTAAAATACAACTTCAGGTCTACCATGCTTAGGGGCCCACCGGGGGTTTCCTCTATCGCCCTGTGGGTCAGTCCGAGCCTGCTAGCAACCTTCTTTTCTAATGGGGGCCTACCTATAAGGGCTGACTTGCATAATGGCGGCCTACCTATTTAACTAATGGGGGACTACTTATTTAATGGTTGATGTATCTACCTGACGAGGTGCCTATCTATTTATCTAATGGGGGATTACTTACCTAATTGGGGCCTACCTATCTACCTCTCTAGTGGAGGACTTATCTACTTAATAGAGGCTTATCTAACTATACACCTTATGGGTGCTCACCTGCCTAATAGAGGCTTATCTACTTAATAGGAAGAGTTTGCCTACTTATCTGACTAATTCTGAGTGGCTAACCTACTAAAAGAAGAGTCTAAGTATCTGCCTGCATAATTTGTGGGGCTACCTACTATATGGGGCGTATCTACTTCCTATCTTGGGGATAGTGTAATAGTGAGATCACAGATATCCTTGTAAGCAGAGTGCGACAAACACTACATAAGTCTGGAATGTAGGCACAACTTCAATATTGTCATAAGAAGTGTTGGCTCGAGTTTGCAAAAAAAGTACAAAAAGTGAATAGCAGAAGATTGGAAGTGGGTGATCTGGAGTGATAGACTAGGCACAGATGGGAGGAAGCCTGATGAAATGGGGTTGTTTCACAGCCAAAGGCATTGACCAGGATTGATGATGATCTCAATGTTGAACTATATGTGAGTATTCTACAAGATGAGTTACTTCATATACTGTAGTAATATAGGTATGAAAAGGACGACATAGTGTTCCAGCAGGACAACGACCTGAAGCGTATATTCGAGATTGGCGAAGAAATGGTTCAATGACAATGAAATAGAGTTGTTGTATTGGTCCCCACAGTCCTGAGACCTCAGCCCAATAGAACATTTGTGGGTAGAGTAGAAGAAAAAGTTATATTTGTAAGTGAGTCTAGCAGGATGCATCAACATTGGGAACATGTAGAAGAGACCTGGGATTTCAGTCGAGACATGCTTGAATCTGATCAAGAGCCCAGAATGATTCTGGCAGTGTTGAAATCCAAAGGTGGATTTACAAAATACTAACAAAACAAAAATTAAAAATAAGATTTTTAGATGCAGAACAGCAACAATGCAGTTGCATGACAAGAATCTGCATAACTAAGAATATGCTAAATAGTCAAATAAAATGATTGTTATCTCACGTTCAAGCTGTAGTGGATGGTGAGATATGGAGCCTGAAAGTCAAAAGTTTAAAACATTGTTACCATTTTGCTCGTCAGTCTATCCAGTAACAGTATGATGGTGTTACTCAGTCATTTTATGGTGGCCTGTAGTCCTGATGTATTTTTTGGTCCTCGTATGTTGTTATTGGTGATATTGGTCTTGATTTGGTCAGTAACAGTATGGTGGTATTAGTCAGTCACTTTATGGTAGTGATATGTGGTGGTATTTTTTGTATTTTGTTATTTATTATAATATAGTTCTTGGTATACTGGTTTGGTCAGTAACATTATGGTGGTAGTAGTTATTATATAATGGGGACATGCGGTGATGAAGTAGCTGTATTTATTGGTCCTTGCATACGTACTGAACTACAAAATAAAGATATGTCAATTAAACTGTGCGTTGCAAACTCCAACAAAAGCTAAACCCAAAATCAATGGTAAAACTGCATTTCTTTCTCCTGTTCACGCAACATTTTTTTTTCCTTTTATTAAGGGGGGCCCAGACATTTTGGCTGCATGGGGCCCTGGAATTTTTGACATTATCCATTATAGCATGGTAAAATTACTTGTTTGCGCTGTCGTGTAACATGATCTTAACACCTTTTAGACCACAGGCTTGAAGTGGGACAAGGAGCCATTAGTTACCTTTTCCACAATAGTTTTCAACTAAATGTAGTTAAAAGGGTAGAGGCACTGGCAACCTCGTTTGGTAATGCCATGCCAGCTAAAAAATGTGCCAGGGCATTGCCAGAGTATGCACCCATTACCTGCCAATGAGAGGTATAAGAAATTTCCCCATGCAGTATATTAAACTCAGAAGGTACTTAATGTAGTGGCATGTTATAGACTGAATTTTCGGGCGACATGTTTGATTTTTGCATGCATTAGTAGCGTAGAATGTCCCTGAATCTATGAACCTGTTCTACTGCAGGTCATAGATTCAGCACTTTCTAGCTACTAAGTGACAATTCAGGCTCAGGTAAACCACTTTTAAATTGGTCTACCTGTTCCAGCAGTAATGCACCTGGATTTGCTGGACTAAAGACATAAACGTGTAGAATACTACGATTGTAGTGCGACACGCCTCCAGAACGCCCCCACATCTTAGGCGCATTGCAAAGTGCCACAGGCTCTTTAGAATACGCCTGCTCATACATTGAGCGCACAGAACTGCTCTAGCTTTTGAGCTGTAAGGATGTCAGACTACTGCCGCATCCCCGTACATACATGTCGCCCTTAGTCTCTGTTTTTCCAGGTTCATAGACATTCCATCTCGGCTTTATGTGGTTAGATTGATTGTAAGTTTATATGAGTGAGAATTTGTGTATATTAATTTATGTGGGTGACTAATTTAGATACAGTAGGATGTATGTTCTGTAAATGGAGGCATGCGCCTATGTGACATTCTCTGTACAAAAGTGGACTGCATAAAAACATAAAGCTAAAAGCAATGCATTACTTAACACCTCCACTTTTGTATAATAATTTTACTAGTTGATGATGAGTGTCTTGTATTTCTCTAACAAAGCTAATGAATGTAACACCAATACATAATTTCATTACATGGAATAAGGTGACATTGAAACATAAGCTTACATTCTATTATATACTGAAACATTGTCAAACATCTGATTTGACCTTTTGCTTCATTTTCTGACCACTCCTATCTGCCTGGCCGTATGTCTGGTTTACTGAGTGCGCTATAATGCAGTCATTCCTGACCTCTTGCCTATGGCCTGGCCACTTTCTTGCCTGTTTTTTGGTACCGCGTAGGCATCTTGGCTGTCACTGCGAGCAACCATGTCAGGAGTAGCATCCTGGGAGTTCCTTGCAGCAACATCCAAACCTTCTTGCAGGGGATGAGGATGAAGATCAGGAGACTCTTTAGATTCCACTCCCTGACATGGTTACTGTCAACCCTGTGGATCCACTACTTGCCATGTGACTGACAATAAGATGTTTGATTATGCTAAAAACAGATTCTCACAGGGCATATTTGCCAAAGTTTAAAGTAAAATAAGCTGGCAACCACTGAATGACTTTCAAAGGAGAGTGAAAGTTAATGGGTTGTTCATGTCTTCTTTAAAATAATTTGAAACTGCTGCTGTAATTAAATAAAAAAAATGTATGGACAGTACCTTGCCACCTACCAGCATATCAGTCTCTTGTTTACATCTAGCCACTGTGGGCAGCTTGTGACCGCTGCAGTTAGAGATGGGCGAATTTCCCGAAATTTGTTTAGTTCACTTCGCCAAATTTCTCGCCAAAAGATAACTTCGTTCCCGAATTACTTCGGCACGAATCACATTAAAAAACAGCTATTTCCAGGCTGCACAGAGCCTGCAGGGTGCTGTAGAACGTTGTGCCATGCTTAAATATGCAGAGGGAGCTTGGTTTGGTCTTCATACAATGTTGTGTTTTAGTATGACACGCACATGACTGCCGCCGCTCTTAGAATCGCTTCACTATAAAATTCCCTGGGCACTTAAGAGGGCAAAACTGACCAAAAAACTCAAGTGGGAATGTAGCCTGATAAAATCATGCGAGCGACAGCTGGAAAAAAACAAGCTGAGGGCTCAGGTGGCAACATCAGTGACAGAGTGTGGAGGTCACGGCAGCAGCCACAGCAGCAGCATGAGGTCAGACAGTGGCACAATGACACAGTGTGTAGGTCACGGCAGCAGCCACAGCAGCAGCATGAGGTCAGACAGTGGCACAATGACCAGTGTTGTAGGTCACGGCAGCAGCCACAGCAGCAGCATGAGGTCAGACAGTGGCACAATGACAGTGTGTAGGTCACGGCAGCAGCCCCAGCAGGAGCGTGAGGTCAGACAGTGGCACACATGACACTGTGTGTAGGTCACGGCAAGCAGCGACGCAGCAGCATGAGGTCAGACAGTGGCACAATGACATTCTGGAGGTGGCAAAAAACAGGAGTAGGCCACAGAGTGGGGACAATGTCACAGTGTGTAGGTCACGGCAGCAGCCAGAGCAGCAGCATGAGGTCAGACAGTGGCACAATGACACAGTGTGTAGGTCACGGCAGCAGCCAGAGCAGCAGCATGAGGTCAGACAGTGGCACAATGACATTCTGGAGGTGGCAAAAACAGGAGTAGGCCACAGAGTGGGACAATGACACAGTGTGTAGGTCACGGCAGCAGCCAGAGCAGCAGCATGAGGTCAGACAGTGGCACAATGACAGAGTGTGTAGGTCACGGCAGCAGCCACAGCAGCAGCATGAGGTCAGACAGTGGCACAATGACATTCTGGAGGTGGCAAAAACAGGAATAGGCCACAGAGTGGCACAACGACAGAGAGTGGAGGTGATGGCGGCAGGAGCAACAGCATGAGGTCAGACAGTGGCACAATGACAGAGTGTGGAGGTGGGTGGCAATACCAGTCACTGGTAAAGATGGTTGGTGGCAGTTGGAGAAACTGTCAGCAGATGTGTGGCATCAGGTGGGTGGCGGCATCAGAATAGTGGCTGAGGCAGGTAGTTTGAACCCAGACTCATTTCTCACAGTTTGGGTGAGGCGTCATGGCTGATGTAGTCTGATGCCTAAGGCATTGGTGTGTGGAAATCCTGGCCGATCCACGCCTGATTCATCTTGACAAAGGTCAGTCGTTCCACATTTACCATGGACAAGCGGGTTCTCCTTGGCGTAACGATGGCCGCCGCCGCACTGAACACCCGCTCTGATGCCACACTACTGGCCGGGCAGGACAGCTTCTTTACTGCAAACTCGGCAAGTTGCGGCCACACATCCAGTTTGGCTGCCAGTAGTCCAGCGGATCTTCTAACTGGGGTGGCAGAGTGCTTTCCAAGTAGGCCACCACACTGTTGGTTCAGGGTCTGCTCCAGGTCCTGCTGCTGCTGGCGACTGCCCTCCTCACTAGGTGGGTGAAGGAAGCTGCTCATCAGTGACTCCAGACTTAGGTTGCTGCTGATGGAATTGGTACTGCTCCGACCCCACCACTTTCTCCCGGCAGCCGCGGCAGTAGTACGTGAGCGCTGAAGAACCCCCCGGTCAGACCTGTCAGAGGAGGGACGATGTCGCACATGGGCAGCGGCCAACTGACTACGGAGGATTTCCCTATAGTATTTGAGTTTGTCCTCCTCTCAATGGCTGGGAAAAAGGCTCCCATTTTGGACCAGTAGCGAGGGTCCAATAGGGTGGAGAGCCAGAAGTCATAAGTCTCTGCCGGATGGTGACTATTTGGCTGTCACTAGCCAGGCAAATCAGCATGCTGCAGGCCATATGCACAAGTGACTCCGAGGGGCTCCCTGCCTCCATTTCCCTGTATATTGCCAGGGTGCTTGGGGTCTCTCCCTCGTCTTTCTTTTTCCCCATCTACCCCCTCCAACTGTTTCCTTCCCTCCTTTCCCTTTTTTCCCCTTTGGGTAAAAAAATCCACTCATTTCAAAAGCCCAATTCTTCTGTTTCCAAATGTCCTCCTCCCCCTTTCCGGGTTTCAGTCCCCACCGGACTTTTGTGGCGCGCGATGAAAAGTCGCCACGTCTCCAGTCCCCTCCCCAGGGGCAGATTTTTTCGGCATCTGTTCCGGGAACATAAAGCAGGGGAAAATGAGTTATTTCTTTTCCTTTTTTCCGGGGAAACTGACAAATAACTTTGCCCCCTGGGAATGGCCCTTAAAAAAAAAGGCAGGGGGTCAGCATGAGTGCCATGGCTGACATCAAAGTTACACAGGGATTTTTCTTCCCCCCTGGTTTTTCACAAAAAAATCTTAAGGGCCTTTCTCTGTTCAACAGGGGTTAACATGGCGGGGCTAGAATTCCAACAGGTGGAAACATCGCTTTATCAGAGTGTTTTGGGGAGGCCATTCTGCCGCTGCCTGGGAGGGTGTTCCCCTGGCTTTGTACGCATGGAAAAAGGCAGCACAGTTTGGTTTTTTCAGAATGTTCTGAAGATTGTGGAAGCTTCGGGAACCTTTTTAAAACCGTTTTAAAAAAGGCGCCATGAAAGGGCGCATGGCCCTCCCTCCCCATGAGCGGGAAACCATTTTCCTCCCAATTGTCCATCACCATGGTTCCGATTTGCAGTTGGCGGGGGGAAAAACCCACACATCGATTTCTTGCTGCATGCCGAAGCATTTCCCTCCCTGTGGACTTCGTTTGCCGGGGCAACCGGGTGAAATGCGTGACACCCGTGCCCTCATGGGGGTATGATGGAGCGTATTGTGGAGGCTGAGATGGTGGAGGAGGGGACTTGGCGCAGGAGCCGCATTTTGCAACGGGGAGGAAAAGGGGTTTTTCCAAGTTGTGGTGTGCCTGGCCGGAAGCAATTCACCCAGGGGCGTAAAGGGACATGTAGGCCCCTGACCTAGTTAAGCTCCCGACTTTCCGGCTGCCTTTGCACCTTGGAACAAACCGATAAGCTAAAGGGGGACTGGCCCCCCTTTGTTTACATATTTTGAAGTGCTCTACTGCCTTTTTGGGAAAAGAAATTAGGCTTGGAACTCTCCATCTCGGCTCGGACAAGCTAATTTTTTTTGAAAGGGGCAGGTCCCCCATTTGGAAAGGGAGGGACTGCAGTTTCCAACCTTGGACAGGAGCACCTTAGGATGGTTGGACGCATACTGTTGTCTCTTTCCCAATCGCCTCACTGAACGACTGCTGGCGCCATGAGTAGCGAGGAGCAGGAGCATCTGGACCGGGAGATGATGTCAAAGAAAAACAGCTCCCTTCTGCAGAGGTGGTGGAGCAATGGCTGCAATGGCATGCGTGCCACTGGGCGCTGCTGCTGCGGCAGGATGGACCACCACATCTGAGCCACGTTTTCTCCCAGGCCACCGGATGGTGACGCTGCATGTGTGGTGCCAACTTTAGCTCCCTGGCCACGCTTCACTTTCTGCTTACAGATTCAAACATATACCCATATTCGGCCCCTCCGGTGTCTTACAAAGAACTGCCACACCCCCGGGAGTATGGGGATTTTACCCCCAACGCTCCGCACGGAGTGACTACTGTCGCCGCTGCCTCACTGAGCCCCTTGCCGGCTACCTTTCTTTGACCTGCGAAGCGGGTTTTTTACCCCGTGGCCGCTTGGCTCCCGACCCACAATTGCTGTACTTTGTTGACTCACCGGCCACACACCCCACTTGCTGGCTGCGCCGCTGCCTGACGCGCAAGCTGACGCCCACGTCCCCTGACGCTGATGAAGCCCTTCCCTCACCCGGCTCCAAGTGCGGTCGGCTACATCATCATCTATTTGTGTTTGATCGTCACCTGTCCTCATCCCCGGGTCTTGGTATGCAGGGGTGAACCCCTCACAACATGACCTCCCATCCCCACTCTCAACATCTCTACCCTGCCGCCTACTGCAAGAAGCAGGGGATATTGGCCCCATTTCTTCGCTGCCAAGTAGCTGCTGACTGCCCTCCTCAAATTGTTCTACTCGCTATATAGTGGCGCTGAGCCCAGCCACATAGTAGATCTCCGGGCTGAGGGAACCGGATGTGACAGAGGAGGGTTGAGGACAGGTGAGGGGCCCCTGACCCACTCCCGGGCCATGCCAACTAAGGGTGTGTCCCCGACGTTTTCCCACCGACTCTTGGGCTGGGGTTGTCAGATGTCATCTGGGAGGAAGTGGATGAAACCCAGTCAACCAAAACAAGTACCATTGGGGTTGCTGAACAAACCACGGCCGCTAGATTGACAGCGGCAGTTGTGCCTCACCGAGTGACCCTGCTGCGTCGTCCCCTTGCTGTTGCTGCGCCTGGGCCTGGAATGTTTGTGCCTCTGCCACTCCAGGTGAAGAGCCTGCCACCTCTCTGTCTGACATACTGTTTGGTCTAAAATGTACAGACACTGTTTGATGACGATATCTATATATGATAAATACACACCCTGTATTTGACGCCCAATGAACCCAGTAACAAGTTTTGGAAAACCCTTGGATATAAATTGCGCTCCACAAAGGGCAGGAAAAAGTGACTTGTATGTGCCGATTAAAAACACTGTGTATTTACTGAATATAAAAGCACAAACAGGTTTAATTAACCTTCGACTATGAATTATGCTACAGAATTTCTTCTGTGGCGGTGAAAAACAAGTTTTCTTTTACTGAGTACAACTGCAGAACAACTTTTTAATTAACCCCTGGATGTAAATTGCACAAAAAAAATTGAGCCACCACAAACTAGTAGCTTTGTAGCATGTTACAATGCGGTGTTTTTTACGCCAAAAACAACAGGAGATAAAAATTGTAATTTTAACCTTTGCTTGTGAATATGCTACGGGGAAAAATGTATATATTTTGGCGTTGAAAATGACGGTTTCTTGGAGTCACTACAGCTGAATAACAACGCTTAATTAACCCCTGGATGTAAAATTGCGCCAAAGAAATTGAGCAGCCAAAAATGAAGTGGTATTATGTATGTAAAAACGCTGTTTCTTTAAATGAATACAACAAGGAACGGCTAGATCCCCCTTGGATATTCAATGTGCTTGTGAGCAGATAGGATTTAAATGTATATGCAGCGCAGTGAACGCACACTGGAATTCAAGATCCAATACCCAAAAAAATCAGAAATAGAAGTTAAGAGAAGCATTCCCCTGAGACAAGCTGAGACACCCCACAAAAATCGTGTTATAAAAATCAATTCTTCAGTAAGAGCTATCAGCCGCGGCAGCACCTTCCCTGATGAGCACAGTGAGAGGAGTGTGAGCTCCCGGCTTCGCGCTCGGACTTATATAGTGCGGTGACGTCACAGAATCCCGCCGGGCTCTGATTGGCTTCATCTCTGCACATGTCATGCAGGCTAAAGCCCTTCTTCCCCCCCAGAGTGCTTTGCCCCCATGTAGCGCCTGTGCTCGCAAACCATTTTATCAATCAAAAGCACACTTCGTTCATGCGGAGTACCCCAAACTTCGACTTCGTTCAGAACCGAAGTTTTCCAGAAATTCTAAACGAATTCCACTTCGTTAGAATCAATTCGCCCATCTCTAGCTGCAGTCATTGACTAGCTGCAGTTGTCAAGTGCCATTACCTGACATCACTATTTGAAAGTAAACGCTTTGAGAGGTAACATAAGGCAATGGCACATGACCGCTGCAGCCAGTCAGTGGCTACAGTGCTCATGAGATGACTGCCAACATCTGGTGATATTAATTTCAACTATATTTCTAGTGCAGTAGCAACAGCTTGTTATTTTTTTTTACTTTTTTTTATAAAACACAAATGCACAACCCCTTTAATACTGCAGTTTATCACCTGATTTGCGATAGTGACCACAGCCAAATCCATATAACTCCATAAAAAAAGTTGATGAAGCCCTATAGTCCCATTCAGCCAATCAGTTAAGAGGATCCCAAAATTAGCATAAAGCTAATGTCACTATGACACTATTTGAATATCTTCTGATTTGTCTCAGGTAACAACTGCATGGCTTTTTGGGATATCATTTTTTGTTTGGCTATGCTTATCTCTACTTACTCCAAAACCATGCAAGTGAGAAAGGTTCCATGTGAAGAAATATACGCTTTGTACAGCATTGTGGAATATGTTACCATTGCCCTTGATAGCATTCAATCCACCCTTTGAGGCCCTTCAGCGGCCCTTTGGTGTCAACCATGATTTTGATGTGGCCCTTCACAAAAATGAGTTTAACACCTCTGTTGCAGAGCATTTTATATTCATGTTTTGCAATCGATTCTACATTTTGCTAGCAATAAAAATAATGAGTCAATTAAATCTCAGATCGGGAATGAAAAGCAATATATTTTTCAATTTTAGTTCATTCATCCTTATATTTGTACACACACACACATATATATATATTAAGTGTGTGTGTGTGGTGCATATATATATATATATATATATAATATATACATATATATATATATACATATAATGAACAAATATAAGGATGAATGAACTAAAATTGAAAAATATATTGCTTTCTTCCATCTGAATTTAATTGACTCATTATTTTTATTCTATAATTATATAGATTTCTAATATTTATATAATATATATAATATATTAATATATATATATGAAAAATATATGATAATGAACTAAATCGATTGCAAAACATGAATATAAAATGCTCTGCAACAGAGGTGTTAAACTCATTTTTGTGAAGGGCCACATCAAAATCATGGTTGACCCCAAAGGGCTGCTGGAGGGCCTCAGAGGGTGGATAGGATGCTATCAAGCACAATGCCACTGCCTGTAAGTTACTGAACAAAGCAGTGTGGTGTTGTGCGCTGGAGCTCTGAATCCAAGATGGTGCCTGCTCCCTGTGTTGGTGCCGGCACCTTTGCCAAGGTGTATCCTCTTAGGAAAGCAGAGAGCCAGTCTTCCTGCGTGCAGACCTTGTCCATCCCAGCTCTTTGTGTTATTTTGTTAGAGCAGCTCTCAGGGGCCACATAAAATGACATGGCGGGCCAGACTCAGCCAGAGGGCCTTGTGCTTTACATAGTGAAAATAAAATCAAACCAACATAATAAGATAAACATTTTTTAAACTAAAGAGTATGGAAAGTAAAAAATATATTGTCCGCTGTAAAGAACACAGACTATTGCTATATTGATTATAAACGTGTGCAGCATAATAAATATTTGAAAATAATTAAATTACAAAATATTCCTTTTATACTGTAGCTGAGTAAACACATTTTTTATCTGAAGGTTTCTCCATCTGTGTGATTGAGATGAGGCAACACTTTGTTTGAAGGTCATGAAGTGAGAGAATAAAAAGGTGCCAGAGCCACTTGTTGGGGATGTAGTCTGTCATCTCTTTTTATAGTCACATCTGTTTGATGTCTTTACCCATCAGTGGTCAGTATTCAGTCCAGCTCATTCTTCATTTACCTGACTCCAGACAGCCATTTCCCATATCCTTTGTAATTAGCAGACTAGTCCTACCTCCCCTGCATTCTACCATCACTCTACACTACCTCTACTACCCTCGTACTATTGGAGCTTTTCCTTTTCTTTTTTCTCTTCGAAAATTTCTTCAATGTGATCTCCTTTGTTTGCAAGTGCAAGTTTTCCTCTGTAAATAGAAACAGATAATATAATTAAAAATAGAAAATACATGTACATTACAAACGCGAAAAATGTTTTTTTTTTTTCTTATAGCATTTATTTTTTGCATTTTCAAGAATGCAGAGAAAAGAAGGAATCATCATAAATAACAACTAAAACAGCAGTTATGTTAGGCGCATTACAAAGCGCGCACGGCATTTTGTTATGCACCTGAAATCGGGGGGTGTGCTGGAGGAGTGTCGCATTGCAACCGTATAAAGCTACACATTTTCAGATTTAGTGCGGCAAATCCAGGCGCATTACTGCTGGAACAGGTAAACTAATTTGAAAGTGGTTTACCTGTGCCTGAATTGTTGTTTTAGAGCTAGAGAGCGCTAAATCTATGACCCGCAGTAGAAAAGGTTCATAGGTTTAGGCGCATTCCATGCTACTAATACGCGCAAAAAAAATGGTGCTTGGGCACCAAAAATCAAACATGTTGCCTTTTGTTCATATATAGAACAGATGAACTAACAAACTGACAGGTATGCCTGTACCTTACTCCCTGCATAAGATGCATATGTACGAGAACTGTGGGGTTAGAGCCAAAGAGCCTTACAAGAAGGATGACTTTGTGGGAACCCTGGCTAGATGATGCAAGAGTGGGCAAGGAAGGAGGCTTACATTAGAACGAAAGACCCACACATATACTCACAGAGATGCAATCTACAATAAAACTAATGTAAGCTATATTTTCTGTTATTTTATGACTTTCAAGAAGAATTTAATAAATCTTTTTTTTTTTTTTTATAAAGAAGTTATCATTATAGAGAAGTCCTCCTGTTATAGCTTGAAATGTAGATTGAACTTACAAATAAGCGTATTCCAATAGAAGCCTGGCTATATTAACTGAAAGAAAGCGCGTACTATTTTATTACACATGCAGTCAGCAATATTGTGCAGCCTGGGACACAGTGCACACCCCCTTTCTCCACACCCCACTAATTATAACAGTGGTCTTTTAACTGGTAACTCCCCCGATAGGAGATGGAATAAATTTGTCAAAGGAAGTTTTTCTTTTCATTAGTTTAGTAAATTACTGTATTTTTCAGGCTATAAGACACACTTTCCCTCCCAAATTTGGGAGGAAAATGTGGGACATGTTATAGTCCAAATGCGGCATCTCTAGCAGGCAGAAGGCTTCACGCCCACCACATTGCCCCACTCCAGCCTTCTGCCTTTCTGAGATACTACATTCTGGGTGTCACGCACTGATCCCGCTCCATATGCAGTGGGCAGCAGCTACTCATTAAAGCCGTCAACCGCTACTAACAAAGGTGTAATAGGTAATGAACAAAAAATTTAAAAAATTGTAAAATATTAAATCACCCCTTTTGCCATTTTACAAATAAAAAAGTTACACATAATTGGTATTGCCGCGTTAGTAAAAGTCTGGCCTATTAAAATATAATTTATCCTGTATGCTGAACACTGCAAAACAACTAAATTCCAAATGCCAGAATTAAGGTTTTTTTTGGTCATTTCACGTCTCCTAAAAAAATTGATATTAAAGTGATCAAAAAGTCGCAAAATGGTATCAATAAAACTTCACTTCAGCCCTCACTTTTTGCTTAAACTTTTTTTTACTATTTCCTTCACCTAAAACCTAGGTGCATCTTATGGTCTGAAAAATACGGTAAGTAGACTTTACTTAACACATGTTAATAGAAAGGTTTCTCACTTAAAGAGATTTCCTCCTCTAAACAGAAAAAAGCAAATATTAAAAGTAAGACTAAAGCAATCAGCTGCAAACTGTGATAAAAAGAATTGATCAATCGTCTAATTCCCCTGTAGCGCCACCACTGGGGAAAGTGTAGATTTACACTATTCCAAATCTGTAAATTTTGAAGTGAGAAAGTAATTTGCCATAGCCACAGAAATTAATCTCTACCATTGATGGCAGAAAGCATTCAAGCTAATCAGGGGAAAAGCCATTCATGTGCTGCAGGCAAAAGTGGCAGCATGATTTATAAATAACATGACTTTCTGTTCTATGGTAATTTTCTTCCATGAGTTTTTTGGAAGTTTTCGTGTCTAACCAGAGGGTGACAGGAATCCAATGCATTAGGTTGTTTTTGCTCTGATTCAATCTTCCCATGACTTTTGCCCCTATGCTGGGTGAATTTACCCAGCCCTGTTTATCATCCAGTTAATAAGTTAATTCTCGACATTTTTTTTAAGCAACGTGTTTCCTGTCCTGGTATTTCTACACTATAGAAACACAAATGGATATTGTCTTCCTTTCAGTTATGTATTGCATTAATCACTTTCTCTAGAAGACTGTAAAGATAAATACATAAAATAGCAGCAAAGCTTCACTCCATTTATAATGGCCTGTCATACAGCTGGCAAGCTTTGTGAAGAATGGATGGTCATGAAAGGATCTTTGATCAGAAACACAAAAGCTCTTGGTAAAGGAAAGCTATAGATATAACTAGTGAATTACTTTAGCTTAATCCTTTTATATTATTATATTTTTATGTTTCTTTATTGATTTTCTGGTGTTGGTCTTTAATAGAATTGCTCCCCAGTATCTCATTACAGCACAAATATGGATTTAGCTAATATTATTTGGCATAGATAACTTATTGCACTGTGTCAGTGCTTTTCAATAACCTTTGTTGTGTCCTAAGATCAGATAACAAAGTTACATTTTTCTGTCCAACGGTATCATAATGTGTTAATGTTAAGTTTAAGAGACCCTATGGCCATTCTTGATTAATCTGTTTTAGTAAATGCTAGTGCTCTGCATGACATAATTCTGGTGCATCGTCCCTTATGTTGTCTGGTTCTCCTGTTATTCCTTCTAGAAATTCATTACCAAGCAGTCAGTTGAGTGTTACCAATTAAAGGTGTTGTCTCGCTACAAAGACTAGCTTTCAACATGTAGGGAACACTAAATGAAGACTTTTTCCAATTAGAATTCCTTGTTTATTTTGCTTTGTTGAGGAGATGAGAGATTGTATGTGCTCTGAGTGCAAACAGGTTTATGACCTACTCTCACTTCTCTTTTCTCTCCTCTTAGTCTTATCTGAAAGCAAGGAGTGACATCTCCACAGGTCAGCACACAGGACTTGAGAAACAAAGGAGGCTAATTACTTGTTTACTTTGAACTCTCTAGCTCTCTGCACTTATAGATAAGATCTCCTGCTCTCATGTCAGTGCAATTAGAAGATCTGTGAATAAGGAGCTGATATGCTAATCACTGCTATAGAACCACCCACAGCCTGACCAGGAATAGACAAAAAACATGAATCTAAAGCTGATTTTGGCTCTGTGAAACAGCGTAGTGAGACAACACATTGAAGGCATGTCCCTGCACAATCTGGCATTAGCCAGTCAGTGCTGACAGTCATCGTGTTCAGGCACGCACCTCTTTCAGAACTGGAATGTTAATGCCCATCTGACTGATTCAGCAAAATATTTCTATAAGGAAGACAGCACATAGTTATAAGATGCTTCAGAATAGTTGAGTCAGAATAGTCAAGACATAGGACACACAAGGATTTACTAAAAAAGATAATTCAGGAGATGTCACAAGTCTTCATTAAGCTTTGCTAGATCTGTAGGTATGCCTAAAGCAGAGCGAAAAAGTCAGGCACTACAGATGGTTATTGCCATCATCAGTTCTGTTTGAATAACCATTGCCATCAGTCTGTAGACTACCTTTTCAAATGTCTATGTCAAAGCTACTTATTTAGCATAAGTATTGTAGATGTGTTATTTTAGACTGTTCACACTCTTCATAGGTCAGGTTGGCATACACTAGGTTCAATATAAGTGTGCTGCCAATAAAAATATTGCTAACTACCAACAAATGATCTTAAAAAGATGTATCTAATGGACATTTTTAGCACTTAAATGGTTGCCAAAATGTATTTTTAATGTCAGCAATGATTTTTGCATGCAGTTTGTAGGCAACATTGATCAATGATAAATGATAAAACTGATCTTCATTAATCTTTTTGCACATTTGGAAGGTTATCTTTATCATCGTTTAACAAAACAGAACACACTTATTGCCAAGAGTAAAATGGTCTTCAGTCATGCATCCACTTACTGGTGATAAAAAGTGATAGTATTCAGTCACAGTACACTGACACCTAGTGACCCATGTGAGAACTACAACATTACAGATTTCATTTTATTTATAGTCTGACACAGCAAGCTAAAATAAAAGAATGGGAAGCAGGTATTAAAAATGTTACTTTCTGGTTCTATTTCTTTTTAAAATAAAAATGGTAGTCAGCTTTTTTATTTATTGCAATAATTTTGTTCCTATAGTACAAAAATAAATTCCAAAGCTGTTAGTATGTTTTCGTTCTTATTATCCAGTGATGAGAATATTATGTGAAATTTAAAGATATTGTTGATTTTATACAAACCTAACACAGCAGGAAAATTACAATTATCCAGAACATTTTGAGAAACCAAAACAGAAAAATGAATTAGAGTTAACTAAAAGCGCAATGTTCCACGGCTTCCTGGAGTTAATTAGGGGCTGAATGTTATTATTTTTACAAAGCTGCTGAAGTTATTGCCTAAATGTGAAAAACCACACTAAAAAGGCATGTGAGATATGTGGCATACAATAACACTGGTTAACATATTACTTCACTAATTGCTCCTGACGAGTTCACAGGCTGCTATTGGCAATTGTAAGAGAAAACACTGCTTCATATAAAGCTCTTTTTTCATAAATTGGAGAGGTTATGATTCAGTCAAATTCTTATCTTATTCTGGCACAGAATGAATAACAAAAAAACAGTAAAATTACCCTTGTTGCCACCACAAAGTTAACTTCAAATGACTTACACTTGTATGAGTCTTCTGACTGCAGAGTGTGCAACCACTCTGCCAGTGGGCTCAAATATGTGAATATTATGAATATTTCATGTTATGTACACCTGAATATATGTGTAATGTAGAGTAAAGATGACTTTGCATAATTATTTTGGGGGGATATTTAAAACCC
>JAODAL010066294.1:0-17829 GCA_025379985.1 Phyllomedusa bahiana | reverse complement strand
TTGAAAGGATCGAGCTAATAGTAGAGGTTTCTCGAGAAGAAATATAAAATTTCGCTGAGTTTTGGACACAGCAGAGGCCGTCCTTTAGTCTAAAAGCTGGGAGACACTGGGGGCTGAACGGAAACGCTGTTTTAAATGTAAAACGAGGTCAGTGATTTTTCCAGCCAATCGCAACCTACACATCCCAGTCATGAGTCGCACAAACATCTCCCCCCTGCTTATTCTGAAATCGATTTGCTGGCACCAAAATTCAGTAGCGCCGAAAAGGCGGATCTTTAGATAGCACAGATTTTAACCCTAAATTATCGCAGATCTAAAAAATCCGTCACCATAAAAAACGTGCCTTTTTAAAATTTGTCGATAATAATGCTAAAACACTACAAAGTCACCAAAATGCTCATGCTGAAAGGGCATGTCCGCAGCCCATTTTGGTGGTTCTTAAAAAACTGGCAAGGTGGTGCGACTTTTCCCCTGCCTCCACTCTCGGTGGCTAAACCCCGGGTCCGCCCCGCTGCTTGTCGGGCCATGTGTCACTTGTAGCGTAATGGCATTGCGCGTCCCACAATCGTGGGCATGTGGGGGGTGGAATTTCCAGCGTGTTGCCACGTCAACAAAGAGCGGTTGATGGGGAGGCCGAAAACTGACGCTGCAAAGAGCCAGGCGGGCGAAGCGGGGTGCGAACGGCGGGGGAAATGCGAACTTAGACTTCGAGCCTTCCCCAGAGGCGGTCCAAAACCGGGTAGCTCTTTAGAATTTCTGGACGACAAGGTTCATGACAGTGCCAGGCAAGGGTGTGCTCCAGCCCACCGACTTAAGGGCGGCCCCGCAGTTTCGCCGTTATCGCACCCACTTGCCTGGACAAAGGGTTTTTGGTCCCCCCCAGCGCCGGGCTCGTTGTAGAGGCCGTCCACAGTCCTGACCTGGTGTGGACGGGCTCCCAAGACAGATTAATTTCAACAAAGCCGGTTTCTCTGGGGACGTGGCCACCAGGGACCCTTGGGGGGGAAAAAGCCCTGCACCATCCCCGCGGTTTTGAACAGCGTGCACCGAGCCTGAGAGCCCCCGTCACCCCCGAGGCATCCCCCCAGCTCACCCAGTGAGCTGTCACAGATATAGCGGCCCTTTGGGCCTGTTACTAGTCCATGGTGGTGGTCAGATGGGGCTTTTTCCCGGCCCCAGATGAGACAAAGCGTTGAAATTTTTGATGACACGTGGTGGCCAGGGGAGGGGCGGCTTTTTGGCAAAAAAATGCCTGCTCGGCATTGGTATTGGGGGCAGGCGAGGGCCATGACGTGGCGGAAAACCCCTCTTTCCACCCGGGCAGAAAGGGCCCTTTCCCCGGCCAAAAACCTGGCAATCCCCACATTTGGCTTTTTGGCTTTGGGATGGTTTGGGTTAAAGGTTTTTTGTCCCAAACTGGATACAGAAGGTGGTGCTGGACTGGCCGCTTTAGGGCATGCGTTCGTCAAACTGGGGGAAGGGAAAAGGGGTGGTTTTGGGGGGTTTCTCGGGGTGGTGTGTGTAACTCGGGGGACGGGGGCCCCCCTAAGCGGGGGCTTCCCCCTTGGGATCTGACTGGGGGACAGGGCAGCTGAGGAAAACGCTTGGGGGGGCGGAGGGGCGGAGCAGGGGTGTGACGGGGTTTGGGAGGCCCGGCGTTGTTCGGGCCTTTTTGGCCAAGGGGGTTTCCTATTTCAACTATGCATTCGTGCATTGACTAGACATGTTGGTGGGGGTTTCCCACCTAAGGTTCTGTTATTTTATGGGTTTACGGCAAAGGGGCAAATGACTTTGCTGGGTAAATCAGAGCTTGTTTAAAAAAGGCCCAGGTTTGAGAGGTCTGGACCCTTTTTGACGGGAAAAGCGAGGACGGGGCCGCTGGGGACCGGGGGCTGGCGGGAAATTAAATTTCCCGCGGATTTGCGACCCCCCCTCCCATTTTTGGGGCGGGACCCGTAGACACTCCCCCCCTGTTTCCCTCCCGCCAGTGATGAAAGCGCTGAAGAAAATTCTGCTAAAAAAACCCCTTTGGTTCCGAAATGTCGTCGTCATCCATCAAACGGTGACTTGGTCGTCCTGCATTCTGCACCCAGGAGCTGCGGGCTAAAAGCAAGAGCATGAAAGGCGTTCCCGACCGCCGGGGTTTTTTTCCCGATTGAAGGCTTCCTTCCTCCTTGTGGCTCAGTAAAACTGGGGTCGAGCGGAAAATATCCCCTTTGGCCTTTATTTTTTAAACATGCCTTTGCCCCCAAACCCGCATTTTGTCATAAAGAGGTTTCAAAAAAAATGGATTATCACAGTGGGGGCTACACGAGTTGAATTTGGCTGCTTCTTTTGGACGGATGTGATGATGTGATGACGACATTTGTGGCCGTGATGGGGGATGGGAGGTAAGACTGCTGGATGCAGGTTGCATTAACCCAATGAAAAAACAGTTTGGCGACGCTGTTCGTTTGGTTACGGGCCCGGACCAGCGATGACAGGCCTGGGGTCCTGCAACTGACGATCCGGGCATGCGGTTGTCCCCCAAGGAAAGGGGCCCTTTCTCTCGTCCTCTCCCCTCCAGTCCTCCCCCCCTTTTGCCGCTTACCCCTGAATTTCGCTCCATGTTCAAATATAAAAAATTTGAGAAGGTAGGAAAGTTTTTTGGGAAATTCTTTATTAAAGACGGAAATCAAGCTTTTCTGAAACCCCTCAAAAAAAAAAAATTGTGGATTAAAATTCAAACGAAAAGTGCTCTATCAACAAAGCTTGCTGACCAAAAGTGAAAAAAAACCTGTCTGAAATGTATCGGTTTTTTTAAAGGGGTTTTTTTGGCACCTATCGTACCCCCTGGGGTGACACAAAATTGCTGTATTCACATTTAACTGCAAATAGCTCTATAAAACAAAGCTTACTGCCCAAAGTGAAAAAAAAGTTTGAAATGTTTCGATAATAAAAGGTTTTTTTGGCACCTTTCAATTCACTGTGGGGATAAAAAATTGCTGTATTAATTTAACCCCAAAGTGTCTATCAACAAAGTGGCCTGGCCAAAGTGAAAAAAAAAAAGTATCTGAAATGTTTCGGATATAAAAGGTATTTTTGGCACCTTTCAATTCACCTGTGGTGACTACAAAATTGCTGATTTCACATTTAACTGCAAAGTGCTCTATCATAAAAGTATTTACGCGCCAAAGTGAAAAAAACACCTTCTAAAATTGTATTGGATAATAAAAGGTATTTTTTGGCACCTATCAATTCCCTGTGGTGACTAAAAAATTGTGTATTCAAATTTTAAATTGCAAGGGGCTATATCAACAAAGCTGGAATGGGCAAAATTGAAAAGAACACCTATTGAAATGTTACTGATAATAAAAGTGGATTTTTTGCACTAACAAAGAGACCTGCAGTTACTAGAAAAGATGTGTACCCTAATAAAAATTTCAGGCTGCCCAATACCAGGAAATTTTTTAAATAAAAAAACTTTTAATAAAAAAAGCTATTGCAGTGCAAGTCCACATAAGTCTTGGTGAACTTATCCAGTTTTCTTTTAAAGAGCTTGTCGGGTTTTTGCCTCGGGCACCCCCTACCCCCCCCTGTGACTTTACGCGGTAGATGCCCCTTTAAAAATTCTCTCCCTAATACATAAAATCTTAAAATCTTGATCTAACTAAGTTGTAAGGATACGCTACAGTAGAGCTTTTTTTGTGAAGAAATAGAATAATTTCGCTGAGTGTTTGGACCAGGCAGAGCGCACGCCCTACTGCTATGAGACGCGACGCATGACTTAAAACAGGAAGGGCTGTTTATGTAAACGGGGTCATGTGTTTTTTCCCGCCATCGAAAACCATACACATCCAGTCTGCTCGCACAACATCTCACCCTGTTATTCTGTAAGCTGTTTATGGCCCCCAAAATGACAGGGGAAACGCCCAAAATGGCGCAATATTAATAGATGATACATGAAAAAACTTTGAGGGCTCTCGGTTCAATATCTGTCAGAACTGTTTACTGCCCCCGACTTTCAACGTGGTCTCAAAGGGCTCCTATCCCTTTTTTACCCCTCAAACGAGCCAATAGGCCTTCATGGGTCACCGACCTCCCTTATTTAGAGAGAAAAAATAAAAAAAAACCCAACCCGCAAAGCGCCCTTCTTTTGAAAGCCTGTGAGAGTGGGGGGGACAGAAAACCCAAAAGGAAGCACCCCTTCCCTTTTCCTATAGGTTAAAATCAATGTAACCCCAAGTATAAGTTGTTTTTGCACAAAAAAAACATTTCTGAAAAAACGTATGCAAACCTGGGTGCCCCTGGCAGGGCTGCGGCACACATGTAATTATACATGTACACAACAGACCGCCGCCGGGACATTTCTGCAAAAAGGGCAATCATACGTCGAAACCTAAAAGAAGCATTTTGCTATTTATCATGAAAAAACTTTGAGCTCTCGGGTTTAATATATGATCAGAACATGTTTAAGCTGCCCACGACTTTCAAGTGGTCTCAAATCGGGCTCCCCATCCTATCTTTACCCTCAATGGCCCAAAAGGCCCCTCACGGGTCACCGACCTCCATTTTTCAGAGAGAAAAAAAAAAAAAACCCAACTGCAAAGCTGCCCTTTTATGACAGCTGTGGGTGGGCGGGGGCAGAAACCCAAAATGGAACACCCTTTTTCCCTATAGGTTAAAATCAATGTACCCAAGTATAAGTATGTTTTTGCACACAAAAACATTTCTGAAAAAAAAATATGCAAACTGGGTGCCCCTGGCAGGGCTGCGACACGTAATTTAATGTACACCACAGACCGCGCCAGGGCACATTTCTGCAAAAAGGGCAATAACTACGTCGAAATCCCTAAAGAAGCATTTATGCTATCTACATACATGAAAAACTTGGCTTCGGTTTACATTCTGATCAGAACAGTTTTAAACTGCCCCCCGCTTTACGTGGTCTCAAATCGGGCAGTCTATCCTATCTTTTCTCTCAATCGGCCAATCGGCCTTCATGGGTCACCGACCTCCCATTATTCAGAAGAAAAAATAAAAAACACCCACCTGCAAAACTGCCCTTTTTGACGCCTGTGGGTGGGCGGGGGCAAAACCAAAATGGAAGCACCCCCTTCCTTTCCATTAGGTTTAAAAAAAATGTACCCAAGTATAACGTATGTTTTGCACAAAAAAACTTTTTGAAAAAGTTTATGCAAACCTGGGGCCACTGGGGAGGGGTGCGGCAACATTAATTATTCATGTAACACACGACCGCCGCCAGCGGCACATTTTTTTAAAAAAGGGGGAAAAAACTACGGAAATCCAAAAGAAGCATTTTTTGCATTAATTCTACATTTTAAAAAATTTGGACCTCGGTTCAAATATATGATCAGAAAGTTTAAGTGCCCACGATTTTTAAAACGGGTCTCAAATTTTTGGGAGTCCTATCCTATCTTTACCTTCATCGGGGGGCCCAAACAGGTTACTGGGGCACCCGACCTCCATTTTCAGGGGAGAAAAATAAAAAAAACCCCAAAAATGCAAAGCTTGCCTTCTTATGACAGCCTGTGGAGTGGGGGGGGGACAGAACCCAAAAAAAGGAAGACCCCTTCCTTTCCTTAAATTAAAAATCAAAAGTAACCAAGTTAAAATATGTTTTGAACAAAAACCATTTCTGGGGAAAAAATTGCCGCTGGCGGGGGGTCTGTGTGTTACATGTATAATTACATGTTGCCCCAGCCCGCCCGTGGCACCCCGGTTTGATAAGTTTTTTCGAAAGTTTTTGTGTGCAGAAACATACGTTATACTTGGGGGTACATTTATTTTAACCCATATGGAAAAGGGGGGGTGCTTCCATTTTGGGTTTCTGTCCCCCCCACTCTACAGGCTGTCATAAAAAAGGGAGCTTTGCGGTTGGGTTTTTTTTTTTTTCTCTCTGAATAATGGAGGTCGGTGACCCAGTGAGGCCTGATTTGGGTCGATTTAGAGGTAAAGTTTGGTAGGACGCCCGATTTTAGACCCGTTGAAAAATCGGGGGCAGCTTAACAGTTCTGATATGATATGTGAAACGAGAGTCTCAAGTTTTTTTTGTATGATGTAGCATAAATGCTTCTTTAGGGGTTTCGACGTGTGTATATTAATAGATGATGCCAGATTTTAACCCAAATTATCTCTTTATCTAAAAATTTCGATCAACATAAAAATGTGCCGATTTAACTTTGTCGAAATAATCGTCAAAAACTGTGATATGGTTTGGCTATTATAAAAATCTAAAAACTATGTTCCATCTCCAAGTTTGGGGCAGAAAATTTTATAGGTCCATTCAGTTTTAGCAAAAATTAACGAAGTTTCCTTCCCTTTTTAAAACTTCCTAACCCGCTAAAACCACCGGTGTTCCCGTGTCATTGTCAAACCATTTAACGAAAAAACTTTCCTGGAAGAATTTTGCCACCCCCTGCACATGTAAAATTCAAGGGCAAGAAGAATTATAGTTGGAAAACCATTTTGGTCTCTAGAATTTCTGAGGACTATTGCAATTTTCTTGTACAATGGTCAGGGTTTTGGACCCAGAAGGATAAATATTCTTGGGGGGGAACCAAAAATTAATTGGTCACGCACCCTAGCTTACAAAGGCCCCTCCTTTCATCAGTAGACCTTCCAGAAAAACAGCCCCTGAGATGTCCAGAAGCCATCCTCCCAGGCGAAGGTCTTCTCACTGAGCTATTGGCTCCACCTGGACAGCAACACTGGCTGAACTTTACCTAGTTCCTGATCCCTTAGTTTTGGTCCTTGATAACCTGTTTGCTCCACCATGTTAATTGGACTTCTATTTAAACCCAGCACTTGCACTTATCCTTGAGAGATTATTGTGCCTGCTGTAATCGAGCCGTTTGTGTGTTTCTGCCTGTTGTGTTCTGACCTCTATGATGCATCGTCCTTTGGCTTCCTTCCTAGTACTACGATTCCTGCCTGCTCCCTAAAAATGACGCTGCCCGAGATTGTGCATCCGACATTTGGCTTTCCTCCTGGACTACTGATTACTACCTGCTCCTCAACATGTACGAAACCGCCCGCAACGCTGTACGATCTTCTGAGCCTATGTTGTCCACGCTTCTAAAGTAAGATAACCATTAGTAGTTGCAACCTAAAGATCCAAACCTGCTCACCTATTGTACAGGGAGATTTCCTTGCCCTTGCTGCGCCCTGTCGGGGGGTTGACTGGAAGCCGGGGGGATTTCAAGAGATGTTGTTCTTTAAGAAAGAGGGACATCCTGCGTTTTAGCTCCTTTGTCTGACGGAATGTTAAATCCGTTCACAGGCGTCCTGTTTGAGAGTTATAATGGTTGGGGACGGCAAGTGGGGTCCTCTATTAAAGGATGGTTTCAAATTCCATACGACCTCTAGGTTAATGGGATCAGCTCGCTTCTGCTAGTTGCCTATGTTCTATGGAAGTGAAGTCACGTGTGAGGTGAAGCCTATGGATATCTCGTTGTTTGTCAAGCGGCCAGCAGTGAAACAGTGCCTACAGTGTGACCTGTTGGAAATTTCTAAGTGTGCTTCCTGTTACCAGGCTCCTCTTGGTGTCGGCAGTCAGTTTAATTTTCTTCCCCATTTTTCATGTCTTTGTTCAGAAGGTCACAGAGCAAACATACCGTCAGCTTGTGCGAGGCATTGGTGAAGGCACCCACAGTTGTGCACCACAGTCTCTGTGGTCGCAATCGGTTAGCACGTTCGGCTGTTAACCGAAAGGTTGGTGGTTCAAGCCCACCCAGGGACGGGGTCTAGCTTTTGTTTGGATTACAAAATGAGAGCGTCCAAAAAAAAAGTACTTCGAGCCGGAATCAAACCAGCAACCTAAGGATTGCTAATGTTTCAACTACCATGTCCTATGCTTTCCAGTGAGTTATTGATAGGATTGATGGCCAGTGGCTAACATCTGCTAGACTTAGAAACAGGTGTAAATGAGCAAGAGCTAATAAAAAAGCCGCAAAAGAAAGAAAAACCTCTTTAGGATGTGGGCATCGATCCCAGCTACCCCGCTGCTGCTAGATTGGGGCAAACAACCACCAATCTGGGATTGAAATGGGATTTTTTTTTTTTTTAAGTGTAGATTCCAGTTGGCTGTCAAGAAATCATGACTGTGGAGTTCCCGGGGTCTTGGGAGTTTCTAAAAGAATAGGCCGGACGATTATTGGAAAACCTTTTTTCCATGTTGAAAGTAGAAATCTGTGAAGAGGTGGAGAAAACCCCCAAATTAGGATCTGAAAGTTGTCATGTAGAAGTGGGAGATCCATGCCCATGCGCCCTGTCAGATGAACAGGAAGCCGGGGGGATTTCAAGAGATGTTGTTCTTTAAGACAGACACATCCCGCGCAATCGGTTAGCGCGTTTGGGCTGTTTTCAAAAGGTTGTGGGTTCTGAGCCCACTCAGGGATGGGGTGTAGCTTTTGTTTGATTACAAAATGAGAGCATCCAAAAAAAATTCTTTCGAGCTGGAATCAACCCAGCGATTGCTAATGTTTCAAAAACTACAAGTCCACCGCCCACCAGCTGAGTAACATATGCTTAGGCTTCTTAGCTACAGGTTTCATGAGCAAGAGCTATAAAAAAGTCGCAAAGAAAATTGGTGGATGGGCATACGATCCCGATACCTCTCGCATGCAAAAGCGGAGCGCTCTACATATGAGCTAAATCACCATTTCTCTTATCCAGATTTGGGCAAACAACCATAATCTTGGGAGTTTCTAAAAGCGTATAGCCGGCGGGCCGATTATTGGAAAACCTTTTTTCCATGTTGAAAGTAGAAATCTGTGACGAAGCGGAGATAATCCCCCAAATTAGGATCTGAAAGTTCTCATATATGAGTGGGAGATCCTTGCCCATGCGCCCTGTCGGATGAACAGGAAGCCGGGGGAATTTCAAGAGATGTTGTTCTTTAAGACAGAGACATCCTGAGTTTTAGGGCTTCTTTGTCTGTCCAGAATGATAAATTCCATTCACAGGGGTTCTTTTAGAGGAAATAAAAGGGTGGGCCGTTAAAAAGTGACCACTGAGCGGGGGTGGCTTCGATCCATTTACCACTGGGTTTGTACGTGGTCAACTTAAGTCCGCTCACCAGTTGAGCTATCAACGTCTTGATGGGATGCGCTGTGGTCTGCTCATGATTAGCTACAGGTTTATGGAACAAGAGCTAATTAAAAGCATGAATGAAAAGATAGCTCTGGAGGTTGCGGGCATCGAATCCGTACCTTGTTTGCATGCAATAAGCGAGCGCTCTACCATATGAGCTAATCCCCACAGCTCTAGATTGTTCGGGAAAAAACCCACTACTCTGGGGAGTGAAATGTGCTTTTTCCTTTGGTTTGGTTCTTGGTTTGTCTAAATTGTTTTTCTTTTTGAAGTAGGATTCTAGTTGGCCTGTCAGAAACTCACGACTGTGGAGTTACAGAGTCTTTGGGGGTCCTAAAAGTATATTACTTGCGCATTTCTTGGAAAATCCTTTTTCCATGTAGAGCAGTAGAGTGAGCGATTACGTTGGCTATCGAACATCGATCGATAGTTGATAGTCATTTTCTTTAGGCCACCATCGATAAGGTTTTCGTATAGTCGATAGTCGATCATCTCCGATACCATAAAGTCTGTGGGAGTGCAACATACCTTCATTCTTACAACCAAACAGGGCTGGAGAAGCTGGAATTAACAGGCCACAACAGTCAAATGGATACCTGCTACATCTTGGGCACAAACACTTAAGGCTATAAAAGCCACAGGAATAAAGTCACACCTTTTTCTTTATACCGTCTTGTACCACCTGCATGACCATTAAACCTGCATCACAACCACCAATTAAAAAGTTGCAGAAGGCAGTATGAAATGATCCATCATTTTACTTGAACTGGACATTGAATAACCTGTGTCATGGAACGCAGCATGAGCCCCAAACCTGCTATGACCCCACACATTTAAAAAGTGCCGGAAGGAAAAAGGAGTCTTTCAACCAACCATTTTAGTTGAAACTGGACATTGGACTATACCTGTCCTGGGCCACACTGCATGAGCCCCAAACCTGAATGACCAACACATTTAAAAAGTGCCGGATAAAAAAAGGAAGTCTTTCAACCACCATTTTAGGTGGAACTGGACATAGATATTACTGATCCTGGGCCAACTGCATGAGGAGCTCCACACTGGCATAACCCCCAGATTTAAATTGTGCCAGAAAAAAGGAGTCTTTCAACCACCATTTTAGTTGAACTGGACATTGACTATACCTGTCCTGGGCCACTGCATGAGCCACCTAAACCGTGCATACCCCACATTGAAAAAGTTGGCCGAATAAGAGTCTTTCAACACCATTTTTGTGTCCGGAGATATGACAATATCCTGTCCTGGGCAACAGCATGAGCCCAAACCTGCATTACCCCCCTCATTTAAAAAGTGTACGCGGAAAAAAAGGAGTCTTTCAACCACCATTTTAGTTTCACTGGACATTGACTATACCTGTCCTGGGGCCACAGCATGCCCAGGGCCCGGAGTTACAGTGGGTGGGGTGAGAGCCCTGGCTGGAATCCGTCATCTATTAACACGCAGGTTAAAAGGCCTCCTGATGACGCAGCAACAAAACTGCTCGAGTGAAGCAGATGTGCGGAAGCGGAAGTTTGTGAGAACTCCAGACCTTCCTAAGTACACAGTCATTGCCTGGGTAGCGCTTGCCCCTCCGTTTGAGTGTGGACCAATTGAGCTTCAGTTGGTAATACTGGTGGTTAACCGCTCCGGTTTATACACCCAGGTGCCCTTTATCTGCATTCTTTTTCTCATTTTACCTCTAACGTGCTGGAGGAACTGGTCTCTGTTCTTTGTCTCTGTCTGTGCACCCATACTCCATGTCCTCTGAATAACCTACATCTGCCATGGTCAAGTTTCCTGTACCTCCCTTGTCACAATTCAGAGGAGGATATTTTTTAACAGCCTATTTGTACATGCAAGTTATTTTTTATTACTTAATTCTAGAAAAACACATTTTTAAAATCGGTTGGAATCCCACCATGTCTTTGTTTCTCTTTTTTAATTTTTTAAATGGGTTGTCTCCAATAAAGGGATTGATAGCTATTTTAAAGATCTTGCAAAACAAGTCATTTGCAATATGTGTCCAATATAACTGTGTTACCTATTCTGTTTCTGACAGCCAGAACCATCCACCCTTGAGCCACTCTTGACCATTGTGCAAAGAATAAATGTCTGTTAGAAGAAACAAATTTTTTAGAATAGACCTGTTAGTCATAGCGGCATGTCTCAGCAAATGCCATCCAAAATCAAAGCATGCAACCTTGGCCCACTTTGGGACTATTTGTGTAGAAACAAATGTCTGTTAGGAAACAAAATTTTTTGAAGGTGGAACCTGTAGTATAGCTGCATGTCACAGCACTAATAATGCCCTAAAAATTAAATTCATGACCCATGGAGGCACTTTTGACCAAATTGTGAAAGAAACAAATGTCTAGTTAGAAACAACATTTTTTTAGAATAGGACCTGTTAGATATATTGCTGCATTTCCAAAGCAGCATGACCCAAAAAATTAATTAAAAATGGACTTCTTAGCCCTGTTTAAACAAATTGCGTGAAGGAGAAATGGCACTACTCTAGAAGCCACACTTTCTGTTCCAAAGGACCATGATTATTGCGGTATCTCCTCAGCAACATGACCCCAAAAAATTATAAATATGACCTTCTCAGCCTCTGTTAAAATTGTGAAGGAGAAAAGAAATGCCACATTAGAAGCACATTTCTGTTCAAAAAAGGACACCATGTTTATGCTGTATCTCCACAGAACATGGACCCCATAAAAATTATAAATATGACTTCTCAGCCACTGTTAAAAAATTGTGAGGCAACATGTCCCAAAACCATTGACAATGTGAAAATTCTAAAGATGAAGTGAGTAAATGGAATTATGGGGGGGGTTTTGTCATGAAGCCTTGGTATCTTTTAGGTTCCTCACAGCAAAACCAGCAAAATGTAACTGTTGGGGAATTTGGAGAATAAAAAATTGCAGTAAGAAAATTATAATTTTAAAAATAGTTTTTCAAGTGGACCATTTCTGTTGGAGAGGAAATGTGAGTAGCCCAGCAACTAATCGGTGACCTGGCAATTGGGCCACAACATCATCGAGATCCACGCCTGATTCATCTTGATGAAAGTCATTGATCCTGTCACGGATGCCCCTGCAAACCCTCGTTATCCCGGGTCGCAGGCGCATCCGTGTGTGCCCCCGACTCTGAGCGGCGCCCGTCCCCGGCCACCCGGGTCCGGGGTCCGCTCATCCCGCTGCCCGGGTCTCCCCAGTGGACTTACACGCCTCGCTCCCGCCCCCTTACGGGACGCCGCGGCAGTCTGGATTTTAAAGGGACTGTGCGCCGGTATTTGGCCATTGGACGGGCACTGCTCCTATCTTTAGCCCAGTCCTTCTTCCCCAGTGGCCTTTGCCGGATCTTTAAGTGCACCATGCCTATTGGGAAAGCGTTCCAGAAAGCCTGTGTCTTGACACTATCGTGTGGACCGAACCCTTTGCTTACGTTTACCAGACCACTGATCCTTGCCGCCTGCCCTGGACCTTTGCCTGTCTATGTTCACGAAATCCTCAGCCGCCTGCCCGCCCTTCCTTGCCTGTCCCCGACTACGAGCCTGAATGCCGGATTCTGTACTCGCCTACCCTTGGCCGCCACGCAGGCAGCCCCGCCAGTGGTAGTGGACCTGGTGGTCGTCCCCCGCCGCAGCAAGTCCATCCCGCTTTGCGGCAGGCCTTGGTGATTACGGGACCCACTTAGATTCCATCCGTGTGTGGGCTTAAGCCATCGCCTGCGGTGGTCCTGAGGATCAACCTCAGACCGTTCAGTAAGATCCGGCCATGGATCCCGCCAAGGTGTCCTTGACGAGCGTCGCCCAAATATCTCCACCGTCTTGGTCAAGCAATCTAAAAAGATCGCACTGCAGCACAGCAGCTCAGCTGCTCTCCTCCAAGATGCAGCAGCTCATCGCCACTCGCAGCAGCAGTCGCCTGCAGTGGATCCTCGCGTGGCGGGGGGGGTCGCTCCAGTTGGTCCTATAGCTCCGATTGTCCATGCCGAAAAAGTTTGCTGGGGACCCTAGGCCTGCAAAAGGGGGCTTCAACACCCCAGTGCTCCTTCATGTGGAATTATGGATGGTCAGTTCCCTTCGGAATAGTTCCAAGGTGGCCGTTCGTGGTCAGTCTCCTCTCGGGCTATAGCCTGGCCTGGGCAACTCCTCATGGGACCGCAGGCGATCCGGTCAATTGCTGACTGGTGACACCTCTACAGGAATTCCTTAGCGTAGTGTCTTACGAAGAGCCTGCCGCGCTTCGTCTGAGGTTACCGCCCTGTTGAACCATGCACATACAAAGGAACGCTCCGTGGGTGGAGAGACTACGCCGTGCAATCCGCAACACTAGCATCCGAGCAGGCTTGGAACGATGCTGCGTTATGTGCCACGTTCAAGAAGGACCTCTCCAGCCAGATTAAGGATGCCCTCGCCACCCGGGGATCTCTTACGTTTCTTTAAAGCGGGTCATGTGCATTTGGCTAACCGGATTTATATCCGCTTCGCAGTGAGATGTCGAGGAAGCTCCGCCGAAGAGCAAAGGAACCAGTTCTACCACGCCGCTTCCCGTCCTGCTCGGTGTTTCTACGGCCTCCAACAGCCTCCTTCCAGCCAGCCGTGGATGAAGTGCGCCCCATGCCAGTGGATAGAGCCCACCTGACTCCGAAGGAACTTGAACAACGGCGTAAGGATAACCTATGTCTCTACTGTGGCAGCCCAGAACATCTCCTTAGGGTTTGCATGCTCCGTCCGCAGCGGCCGGGAGACGAGCGCACCTAGGCTACGTGGGAAGGCGTCCTTTAAGGGGTGTGCAGTCTATCCCCTCGTATGAAACTTACCCGTCATGGTCAGCATGGAAGCCGGGACCCTCTTTCAAGCTTCAGCCTTCCTGGACTACGGTTCGGCTTGGAATCTTTTGGACGCTGCCGGGTGTCTCAACACCATCTTCCCGTGGTTATCCTGGAGAAACACTTCTCCATTCTCCTCCGTCAGTGGGGAGATCGTCAGCGATCTAGTCCATTACTGTAGGAGCCACATGTTACTTCAAATTGGGGGGGCATGCATAAAGAGAGGACTGTGTTTCTATGTGTTACCCCGGGTCTTCCTCGGCCCATCCTATTGGGTCTTCCGTGGCTGTCAGCAAAATCTATGCCCGGTGCTTGGACTGGCCAGACGGGGCGAGTTTTGCGATGGGGCCCAGTGTGTCGGTCTCGCTGTTTGGTGGCACCCGCCCGGTGCTTACCGCTTCTCGGTACCGTCTAAAAGCGCTAGCGGGTTCTCCCCATGTTCATATCGTGGGTTTTGAGATCTTTACCGAGAAGAAGCAAGGCAGAGACCTTGCCGCCAACATCGTCCTTATGACTGCGCCGATTGATTCTTCTGCCGTACAGTCCTCCTCGGGCAGAGTTTTACCCTTATCCGATCCAGTGACTCAAAGCCATGTCTGTGTACATCCGGGAAAATCTTCAGAAAAGGATTTATTCGAAAGTCCTCTTCTTCCCGCGGGGCAGGATTCTTCTTCGTGGGAAAGAAGGACGGCTCCTTATGGACCTGCATCGACTACTGGGGTATCCTGAACAAGATCACGTAAAAATCCGGTACTCTTCTACCGTTGATCACGGAACTATTCGACCGTCTACAGGGCGCACAGGGTCTTTCCATGCTGGAATTGGTAGAGGGGCCTACAATTTGGTCGGATCTGCAAAAGCGCGATGAGTGGAAGTCGGCCTTCTAACTCCTGCAGAGGACGGCACTTCGTGTACCTGGTGATGCCTTTCGGACTCTGTAATGCGCTGCAGTCTTCCCAGGAGTTCTTTAATGATGTCTTTCAGGATCTTCCTATACCTGGTGTCGTGTCTGTACCTGGGAAACAACCTGATATACCTTTGATCTTGAGATCACCGCCTTCACGTCCGCAAGTGATTCAGCGCCTACGAGCTATCAACTTGTTTGCCAAATTAGGGAAGTGCCTCTTCCCATCCAAGTCAAGCCTTCCGTTCCTGGGTTATATTAGTTCGGTCCAAGGGCTACGGAATGGGACCCAGCCAACGTGATCAGCCGTATTTACAATGGCCATCCCAGTGGGGCCTGCAGGCCTGCATACAACGGTTCCTGGGCTTCTGCAAAATTTTACCGGTAGTTTATTCCGCACTTCTCCCACGTGGTGGCTCCCATTGTGGCCCTTACGAGGAAGAATGCCAATTCAAGATGGCTGAACTTCCGAGGGCCGAGGAAGCGTGTCTCAAGCTAAAAACGACCTTTGCCTCTGCGTCCATCCTGTCGCGGCCAGCCCAGCGAAACCTTACTCGCTTGAGTAGACGCCTCATCGGTAAGGCGTGGAGCAGTCCTCACGCAAAAAGGGCCCACAGGCAAAAACAGTCACTTGTGGCTTCTTTTCTAAACCTTTTCACAGGCGGAGAGAGGAATTACACCATTGGAGATTCGGGAATTATTAGCCATAAAACTGGGCCTGGAAGAATGGCGATATTTGCTGGAAGGGGCCCCAGCATCCCTTTTGTATTTACTGGATCATAAAACCTCAGTACCTCCAGAATGCCCTGCGACTCTTACATCCACGCCAGGCTAGGTGGTCGGCTTTTTCTCCCGCTTTAATTTTCAGATTCATTTCCGCCATGCTGAGAAAAATGTGAAGGCTAATGCCACGTGACTCCGACGTGGTGGGAGTGAAGGAAGCGATCCCTGAGCACATAATTCCCCGGAATGCCTTTTCTCCGCAGCCCCTGTCGACCTCCGGAACGTCCCACCGGGGCACGAATGACATACGTACCGCCCCCCCTGCGCTCCGTAGGTGTATCCTGAAGTGGGGTCACTGCTCCACTGGTGGCCGGGCATTCCGGTGCCCCAGGAAGACGTTTCTCCTGATTTCCCGGTTACTTTTGGTCGGAGGACCTCGTGAAGGGACGTTTAAAGAGTTTGTCTGGGTTGTGTAACTACTGTTGCTCGCTAACCAAGGCTCTCCTCGCACAAGCTGGGCGCCTCTTGCACCCAATGCCCTTACCTACGCAACATGGTCTCAGTAGCGATGGACTTCATAATCAGACCTACCCCCGTCGTCGGTTATACCGTTGTGTGGGTGGTGGTAGACCGGTTTTCCTCTTAATGGCCATTTTGTCACCTTGCCAGGGTCTGCCTTCGGGGCCCGCGCGGCCTGGCCGTGCTATTTTTTTCTCCACATTTTTCGTCCTAGCACGGTCTCCCTCTCCAACTCATCTCTGATCGGGGGGTTGCGCTCGTTTCTAAATTCTGGCGGGCCCTTTGCGCTAAATCAGATGAAGCTTGACTTCTCCTCGGCTTACCACCCTCAGACGAATGGCCAGGTGGAGAGAATGAATCAAGTTCTGGGATGTTACTTGCGCCATTTCGTGTCTGCATGGCAAAATGACTGGGCCAATGTTACGGTCTGGAGGTGGATCCACTGGACCACCGCAGGCGATGGCGTAAGCCCACACCAGGGAGTGGAGTCTAAGTGGGACCCGGTTTTCACCAGAGCAGCCGCAAAGCGGGATGGTCTTGCTGCGGCGGGTGTCCAACCCAGGTCACTACCACTGTGCGGGGCTTGCCTGCAGTGGTCGGCCAGGGGGTTACAACAGGTACTGGAACGCAGGCAGGCAGGCTCGTGTTCGTGGACAGGCAGGAGGTCAGGACAGGCGGCTCTGGTTAGGAGACGGGAGACAAGCAGGAGGTCGGGGCAGGGGGCAAGGTTCGTAGCGGGAAACGTAAGCAAGGGTCGGTACCGGGAAAGGCAAGACAGGGAAAGCTCTGGAACACTTTCACCCCTGGAATAACACCAAGGGTCCCGGGAAGGGCCGGCAGGAAGAGGCCGGGGCTTAAATTTTGGAGCATGCCCGGCAATAACCAATTACCGGGCACTGCCCTTTAAATCTCAGAGAGCCGGGCCGGGCGCGCCCTGGGGGGGAACTACACCGGGGGCGAGAGCCGACAGAGCAGGGGCGTGGTGGGTAAGTGGGCGCCGGCAGGGGGGTGCGGAACGGGCGGGCCCCGAACCCGGGCGGGGGGACGGGGCTCCGCTGGGAGCGGGGGCACGGACGGCCCGGCCCGGGACAGTGGTGCAGGGGCGTCCATTACTACCCCCCCTTGGGCCTCCCCCTCCTGGGCCCCCTCTCTTCTGGATTGAAGGAACCTTTGGGTGAGGTGCGGTTCAAATATTTTCCTCCGGCCCCAAGACCTCTCTTCGGGCCCAAAATCCCTCCGTCCACCAAAAGTATCGCCTTCCCCCAGTTCTTCTCATGCCCCGAATCTCCTTGACCTCGAAGACATCGGGCGCATCGCCACAACGGGGGAGGAACAGCCTTCTGGGAAAGCGATTAAAGGGCCCGGGGGTTCAACAGGGAACATGAAATGAGTTGGAATTCCCATCGAGGGGGAGGAGTTTTTAAGACAACCGGGGTTTTTATGCGGCCGATGACCTCAAAGGGGCCCCCGGAACCGGGACCCAGTTTGTGAGAGGGCATTTTAAAACGGACATAACGGACGAAGCCCCCACCTTTTCCCTGGGGAGAAGACTGGAGGGGGATTTTCTCTTTCCGCTTGATTCTTTAGCGCTCGGGAAACCGGAGCATACTGACGGTCTGGGACCCTTTTCCTTCAAATCTTGGATCAGTGCGTCCCTGCCCGGGGCCCTCCCAGGGGGTTCCAGAGGGGGAGGTGGGGAGGGATCAGACCATACACCACGTAGAGGGAGAGGACCCCCGGTCCGACTCAAAAAGGAG